>JAJOOS010011253.1:0-24365 GCA_029582725.1 Solanum chiquidenum | reverse complement strand
TTAGCCAATTTCCACAATGGTCCTCGGAATAAGACCGAAAGCCCTGGGAAGCGCACGAAGGGTCATTCTTGACCAAACTCGACATTTCGGAACTAACCGCACTGAAGGAATTCTCATCTGAGTGTATTTACCATGAATGTTGACCAAAGTTAAACTTAAGCCAAAATTCAAAGGCTAAAGCACCAAATGGCCCCAAAGTCACACTGAAAGCCCTCGGGACTCGTGCCAACCATGCTACTAGACTAATTTGGCCACTCCAGAGCTGATGCAACCGTCATAATTCCCATTTGAGGTCGTTTACCTGAGTTTATGACTGAAATCAACTTTTCAAGTTTCAAAAGCTCCAAAATAGGAAAACGGGCATAAAATCCAAACGAACAACTAGGCGACCGAATAGTCTATGCCAGCAAGTCATAAATGACTTTTGGTCGCTACAGGAACGCTCTAAACAATGGAAAAAAGGCATAAACATAGAAATAACCTGGAGGGACATTACAACTAAGAATATCGACTTACGGCAATAAAACATTCATTGAAAACTAAATTAAGAAGTCTAATTGAGAAAACACACACAAAAAGATAGAGAAGGAAAAAAAATACAACGTATACATACTTCTTAACTTGGATCGATAATAATATAGATGGAAAAATAAACACTAAATTATACATCATTTTCCTAGTTTTTATCGATTCTTTCTACCATATCCTATCAATTTTCAAGAGTCTTCTTCATCTACTTTAACTATAGAATAAAGATGATAACCTTGGTAGGGGTTTCATGAAATTAAAAAACTAAATTTATATATACAAAAATGAAGGAATACCAAAAGATATCTTAAAGTTATATTAAATATTTAGAGGTTATGGATATGAAAATATGAGAGTTATGGCTATCAAAAGCATAAAACAACTGAATTTATATAGACATAAATGAAGAAATACCAAAAGATATCTTAAAGTTTTAGATTAAATATTTAGAGGTTATAGATATGAAAAGATGAGAGTTATGGATATCAAAAACATAAAAATTTGAATAGGTAATTAGATATGAGTTATGAATATGAATATTTAAAGCAAATAACGTGTGTCTCTCAATTTTGCAGATTTGCACCCTTTTAAATTATTAAATTTCTTTATTATCATATAGGATAATACTTTATCCACATAAATTATATTATTTATGAGAGGAGTTACGAAAAAAGCTATGAGAAGAAAAGTTGACTAATTTATTGTCACGACCTACACCGTCGTGATTGACACTCATACTAACCCTCTGGTGGGAGAATCATTACTACAACTCAGCTAAGCAACTTAACTAAAAACTAAGCATTTAAAGATACGGAAGCAAGTTTAAATGACGAGAAAAAATGGAGTTCCCATAAACTCCAAAGGTTTAATAAAACAACTAAACAAACTATTGCGGAAGTTTAACCCCTAGAACCGGAAAGTCATTGTACCAAAACTCTAAATTCAACAAGTCTAAGAAAAGGGGTACAACCCCAAGCAAGCATAAGGAATATCTAAACCACTAGTTTGAGTCCGAAGAGAATGGACTAAACAAAAGTGAATGATCCATGGTAACTTGAAAGAACTGGCTCACCCTAAATCTAGTCTCAATCAGTTATATCCTAGCTGAGGTCTATCCGTAACCACCTGAAGATACCCTGTACTCAACAAAGAACGAGCAAGTACAGTATCAGTACACAACGACAGTGTACTGGTAGGATCACGCGGCTACTCCAGTAAGCGAAATACACGCATGCAATTACAATAAGTAAACATACAATAGTTATTTCAATAGCAACATACGGTTCCCAATATCAACCACAATACACATGAATGTAATAATAACAATGGTCCTTTCATGGAACCCACACCCAAACTGTTAGTGTGTCGGAACGTGACACCCAATCCAATATATTTGTCGGAACGTGACATTTGATCCAATATATGTGTCGGAACATAACGATCCAATATATATGTCGGAACGTGACACCCTATCTAATATATGTGTCAGAACGTGACACCGATCCAATATATGTGTCAGAACGTGACACCCGATCCAATCAGCACAACCACAATCACAATCACACCCATAATGAACATTACTCATAATCATACAATCAAGTATTAGGTTCATGGCATACAATTATTCATTCATACTCATTTTCATCCTACCTCGAAACCAAGCTTGAATCCTCCTAAGACACTTGAGCCTCCTATTTTCAGTTGTTCTTGCTCTAAAAGCAATAAATTAATGCAAAGATCAATAAATAATGCCTCATTTACCCGGATAATAATCAATCTATCTATCCATGGCCAAACCCAAGATTCTAATGTTCAATTAGGGCTTTTCTCACCATCAACTTCAGGTCAAAACCCTCCCCCAATGATAATTACCCAAGAATCTAAGTTCTACAGATTGAAAATGGATTAGAGGAGTAATGATCTTACCTTTAGTGCTAGAAGTGGTGGAAAACTGTCAAGAACTTGCCCTGGGTTGTCTCTTAGCTCTCAAGAATGAACTTTTGCGAAAATAACGAAATTGGGGGTTTTTACCCAATTTAAGTCGCGACTGTCCCACTACAGCGGGACTCACCCCGCTACAGCGGCCCCGCTCTAGCGGACCTAATCCCGCTCTGGCAGCTTGCACGGAGACAGAAGGTTAGAATTTGAGTTCTAAGCTCCCTTTTCGCAACACACCTTCTACCCTTGAAGTTCAAAAATTATCCTTTCACGCCAAGATCAATTTCAGGAGTTCTACTCGCCCGAATTTGATTCCGTAAAGCCGTACGAGCTCCTTAACGTCTTGGCTATCCACTCATGTGGTCAAATTCATAATTAAATCTCCCATTCATTACCAGATTTCCCTAGACCTTACATGACTCAGATTTTGTCCAAATATGGACTAGGCTAGAAATTTCCAAGTCACTACTCAAAGTTTTCTAGCCCAAATTATTTCCCCATTGGATTTTTCATAATGATGGGAACAGGTTGTTACAATAGATACCAATTACCCATCACTCGTCCCCGAGTGATAAACTAGGAAAAACTGGTTAAGGTTAGAGTAGAGTAGTATTTGAATGTCGAATAGGTAGGGATACTTGTCTCGCATGTCCCTCTCGGTTTCCCAAGTAGCTTCCTCAACCGGAAGATGCTTCCATTGAACTTTCACTGACTTTATATCCTTGGTCCTTAGCTTTCGGACATCACGATCAAGAATTGCAACCGATTCTTCCTCATATTTAAGGTCTTTCTTTAACAAAACTGAGTCCCACTTTATGATGTAATCTCCGTCCCCAAACCAACCAATTGAATACCTAAACATCCTTCCATACAATGCCGCAGTGAAGTCATCTCAATACTTGAGTGATAAATATTGTTGTATGTAAACTTAACTAACAACAAAAGTGATTCCCAATAACCACTAAAGTCAGCCGTACATATGTCTGCAACATGTTATCAAGGACCTTGACATGATCATCAGGACAAATCCTTTCTCACATAAACATGATAAAATTCTAAATCAATACTCGCTACAATTAGAAGTGAACCTAAACCAACCAACACACACTCATAATACCCAAACAATCATAGTTCTTATCAACATCTCCATCTCACAACATAAATTTCCATGAGCTTAAGTTATAAAAATTTGATCTTTAGACATCCGATACTCATTGAGGGATATATCCAAGCATACAAACCCTTTAACAACACTATCAAAATGCTAGATTAGTAATTGTGATTGTAGATCACCCTTAAGAATGGTAGAATTGGACCCAATGATCCCCACATTCAACCACACATAACCGATACATGACCTCAACGACTAGATGAATATTAAGATTGTCGGACAAACATAAATACGCCTGGTAGCTCTTCTATAAATTCTGATAAGCAAGATGGTACATGTAGAACCACTGTAATACCTTAACAACTGCAGGACAACACCAAATATGTCATCTGAAATAACCAAGTCTTTCCAATCATCCCACTTAACCAAGAGAACATCGCAAGATCGGTGCACCAGATCCACCACTAGGGATCCATCCACAAAAGTGAAAACACACGTGAGCATAGATAGTGAATCATCCTCAGTACCATGTACAAAATGAAATAGATGGTCACATAAGAATTTACTGAATAAATATTGAATAACACTAAAGGTTTACCTCTGACGAGTCGATACCAGCCATTTCCATTCAGTTGACTCCACATACTCTTCACATCATTCCACTAAAATCCACATTCTATATACTAACAACCATCATGAACACTCTGACCATTTACCTTACTCTAAACCAACATTTTTAAATGAAACCCTTTCTTAGGTACTTTAACAATCAAAAGTAATAAACTTTGCGACTCAAACCAGGTGTAAGTCCTTTCAAAGGCTCAATACCTGATACAATTGAGCATTTCTTACCTTACAAATTCATACCTTGACAAAATATATCACCACGAATGTAGACTTACAATGAAAAATTTGAATTGTAAATTTAACTGTATAACACAATCCCCTTATCTATCAACATTTAGCTTATACCTTGAAGATTTTTATGAATTCATGGATCTTCGCTTATCATTGATCGCATCTCTATCGATCTTACAATTTCTTTTTCTAAAAAAAATTCAATCGTACTCATTGCTAAACTCAAAAACAAAAACAAAGAACTTATCATCACACTCGAGCTAATGTATGTACACTCCTTTCTCAAGTCTTTTCCATTAGTTTTTAACCAATCTAATGGACCTGTGACACTATTACCATAGCCACAACAAAATGAATGAAACCACGTGTCTCTGAACCCAATTATCTACCCCTCTGAAGATACCTCTTTAGCCTTTGCAATCAAATAAAATATCCTGACTCTCGCTTCTCTCTAAGGTTGTACTACATCCCACTATTTTTTCCTTTAGTACGACTCTAGCTCTTTTACATTCTATTCGAGTGGTGTCCCATCATATCTTAAAATTTCCATACAACCACGTTACTCACCAAATATTAGAAAACCACACCTTAGATACTCGCAAGTCGTAATTACTATACAAAATTCGCTTAACCAACCATCTTATTATATAGTTGCATCCCGTCACAATCCATCCCGAACTCTTATTACCATTATGCTCAGTTAGCCCTGACTATCACTATGAAGCCAACCTTTTCATCGACATGACACCTCAAACTCATGTATACCCATTAAATTCAAAGGACTAACCCAATTTTATACGCACTTTCTTACTAAAATCTTCTATTGCCTTCACCCAAGTATACTCGATGGGACTTTCTTTATCAATAAGCTTGTCATTCTGGTATCAATCCACTATTTTATGGATTAAGATAAAATCATCAATCCTCGTACTACCATCCTTCTTCTTAACAAATAAGACAGGAGCACCCCACGGGGAAGCACTAGGACGAATGAAGCATTCATCAAGAAGCTCATGGATTTGAGCCTTAAGGTCTCTCAATTCTGCCGTAGCCATGCGATAAGGAGGTATTGAGATGGGGTGAGTGCCAGGTTACACGTCAATGCACAAATCTATATCTCTATCCGGAGGCATACCATGCAAATTGGTAGGAAACACTTCCTTTAATTCAGACACTACATGAATAGACTCAATAGAGGGAGGCTCAACATCAACCTCCCGAATACGAGCCAAATACACCAAACACCCCTTCCCCACCAGTTTCCTAACCCACACGAAAGTTATGACATTAGTTGGCTTAGGCTTGTACACCCCTTCCCACTCTAACCTTTCCCTACCCGGGATCTCTAGAGTCACAGACTTAGCATTACAATTAAGCACAACATAATAGGGGGACAACCAAGTAATGCCTAAGATTATATCCAAGTCAGTCATATCCAAAATTACCAAATCAGCCCAAGTCTGAAAACCTATAAACAGAACAGGACAAACACGATATACCTGGTGACTATGACTGACTCTCCAACTTGGGTAGAAACAGGATTGGGGCATCAAGTACATCACAAACCGCATCAATTCCCAAGGCAAACTGAATTGACACATATGAATAAGTAGAACCCGGATCAAACAGAATAGTAGCCATTCGTTCACAGATAAGAATAATACATGTGATCACTGCATCAGACACCTCAACCTTGGTCCTGCATTACTATCTCCCTGGCCTTCATAGCCTCACTGATTTCATCCTCATATGCCCAGGTTCTCCACAATTGTAACGCACTTAATAACTTAACCAAGTAAGCATCACTGCTATTGTAGTAGTCGTATCATGATCCCTTTTTATATACACTCAAACTAGGAAATTGCAGTAGAGATTATAACCTCAATTGTTGCAACATAATTTCATCATTTTCTAAGAAACCCATACATGTTATGACAACAATACTAAATGCATTTTCCGAAGTAATGGTGTTCATTATCTAGCCTTACCTTACAAAACTTTTTGAATGTTGTTACCTTGGAGAAGTCTTTTGACTTCACCCCCTTCTACCTCTGTCACAAAATCAACCACTTCTTGAAAAGATTTTGCTAAAGCAGCCACCTATAAGCTTGAATCTGCAAATCTGACCTTAATCCCTTCACAAAGCGACGAATTTGTTCTTTTAGACTGAAGTAAAATAGAGTACCATATTTGGATAAAACACAAACTCTTGCCTTAAAGGCTGCAATGAATATATTATATTTCTCTATATTTAGGAACTCATCTCTCCTCCCATCCCTCAAAGTTCAGGTTATATACTTCTCCATACAGAAAGCTATAAAATATTATTTCCCAAGTCATAAGTAGTGCATTTACTAGTCGGCACTCAACATGAGACCACCACCACATTTTAGTGTCTCTCTTGAACTGGTATATCATAAACTCAACGCCAAATCCCTCTACCTTATCCATCTTATGAAGCAGCTCATGACAACCAACAAGAAAATCATAAGAATCTTCAGATTTGGTACCCATGAAGAATGAAGGTTTCAACCTTAAGAACATAGTAAAAACCTTATATTTGTCACTAGTAATTTCATGCCCATATTGAATTGGGGAAACATGCTTATTTTAAAGGACGCATCCTCTCTTGATAGTGTTGGTGTTACCACTTATGTTGCTCTAGTTCTGACCATAGAGTGAAGGAGGAAATATACCAATTTGTATCACCTAGTGTAACACCCCGTAGCCTAAAGAGGGAAACCTAGCCAATTTTCAGAACCTCCAGTTGTCACACACGAGGTCCAACCACGCCCCGTGGTTAGACCCACATCCCATAGGTAGGCCTCATGGATGGGCACCATGAGGCAAGGCAGTAACCATGGTCAGGACCCACACCCCGTGGATGGGTCCACGACCCGTGGTTAAGAGCGATAGGTCCAGGGTTCAAATTTCAAACCCTAGACCATCGAACCATGCCTGACCATGGATGGATGGTCCGTTAGTCGTGGTCTCATGGTTGGTGACTAGGCGGTTATTTTAGGGACTTAAGGGTCTTTTCCGATTTTAATTAAATCAATGTGGTATCATTTTGCCTACATCTAGACCACCTATATAAGTATTTTTAACCCCCAAAATCCCCCAATTAAGTCAATCTCTCAAATCCCAAAAAGAATTCCCAAAACTCCTTTAAAAAATTCTCTCTTTAGAATGAAGAAGAAGAAGGAAGAGAAGGAAGCTAGGTTAAGTTAAAGTCTCCAATATTCAAGATTGTGAGGGAATTGTAATCAAGGTAAGATGTCTTTTCATCCATGGAGTCCCCTAGAATTCCCCCAATTTGATGAAGAATTCCCCAATTCTGGTTAGGATTTCTTCCAATATTGTGGGTTATGATGAATGTCGATCGAAATAGTTGGTTTATGATCATTTATGATTGAATTAATAGAATTACATGTTTTTAGGATGAAATTACATGTACCCATGCCTACTCCATGATTTGACCTAGAATTGATATAGTTCAGTTGATACCATGAAGGGAAATTTTGTGGGTTTAGGCTTATCCTTATTGGCTTGATGAAATATGATTATAATTGCTTAAGAATGAAGCTTAGATGATGATCATGATATCTAGGGCTTTGAGAGTAATGCTTATGATGTGAATTGTTGGTAACTAATGTTATGGTTGAAGAAGGGATACTTCCCCCATGAATTACCTAATTATGAATGTATGAATGTGAAAGTCTTACTCAAATGAATGATTATAGGTTTGAAAGGATTGCACACATAAAATGAATCTAGACTAACATGTTAAATGAATGATGAGGCTAGATGTGACTACCCTTGACCTCTATATTGAAGGATATGTGGTGATTTCACATACACCTTAGAAGTGAATAAGAGGTGATTCCCTATATTCCTAATATGATGAATGTACATGGAGGTGAGTACCCATGAACCTTATTAAATGATGTGGAGGTGAGTACTCGTGTCATATGATGTGATTGTGGAGGTGAGTCCCCATGATCTTAAGGTAAGTAAGGCATGAGGTGAATACTCGTTAGCCTTTGAAAGTTAGACAATGAAGCGAATCCCCATGTCGTTAAAAGTAAGTATGAACGATATGATTATGTTATGAAGATGTTTAACTTGAAGTGTTGCTAGATATGCCTTCCATTATGTAAGCTTGACTGGAGGTGGATGACCCAAGTCTTGACTAAGGTTAAGTACTGAGGTTACCTAAGGAAGTATTTCTCTCTTATTATGATGCTTATTATGTCGTGATTATGCTTATGCCTTATGTCATATGTTGACTAATGCTTATATTTATGTTGTTTATGCTAGCCATCATATTTAGTACATGATTGTACTAACACATACTCTTGCCTACATTCTTATCAAATGTAGGGTACGTCGATATATATTCTCACACTCATGGCTAGCTTCGTTGTTGATCAAGGAAGTGAAGATTTGCTGAGTCATTGTTTTTGAGGATGTGATTACCCTTTTATCCTTTGTCTTTCTTTATGTCTTGGACTGTTGTATGGGATACGTCCCAAGACTTTATTCATGTTGTTTTAAATGGTTTGAGACTATGGTATTAGACTTCCGTTCATTTTATGAAAAAACTTCGATTGTAATAAAATGCTTTAAATTTCCGTACCATTTTTTAATACCTTATGTTATGGTATGCTAAATGAATTTTATGAGGCCTCTAAGTCTCTTGTACGCCTTGTTACATTAGGGGGTACCCCTGGGTCATTACAAACTTGGTAATCAGAGCACAAGGTTTAGAATAGTTCTAGGATATCTCAAACCACATCTAGTAGAGTCTTGTTCATAAGTGTGAAGCGCGCTACATTTATGAATGAGAGGCTATTAAATATTTAGGAAACTTTACTTCTTCATTTCTCTAAGTCGTGCCATGGAGTTTAACTCTATAGGTTTTTCTCCTAATCCTTACCCGATGGTTTTTCAGGATATGGCTACTAGAAGGGCAAATGCTAGAATAATAGAGGGAGGCAATGTTGATTAAGAGGTTCCTCTTCAAGTTCCTTCTCAAGCTCCAATTGACCCATTGAATGAGAATGTAACAAATGCAAAGTTTAGGTCGGCTTTCCAAGTATTGGCTCAAACCATGAAGGCACAAACCAATAGAGAGGTGCTAGCTCCCGTGAACCCAAATGTGGGTAAGACGGCGGCAAGAGTGAGGGATTTTACAAGGATGAACCCTCCCAAATTTCATGGTTCCAAAGTTGAGGAAGATCCTCAAGAGTTTATCGACGAGGTCTATAAGATACTTGCTATTATGGGAGTGACTCCGGTAGAGAAGGCGAAATTGGTTGGTTACCAACTCAAAGGGGTTGCTCAAATTTAGTTTAATCAATGGAAAGAGGCAAGGCCGATGGAAGCGGGTCCCATAGAAATGGGAAAGGTTCAAAAGTACTTTTCTTGATCGATTTTTTCCTCTAGAGATGAGAGAGGCCAAGGTGCTCGAGTTCATCAACCTTAGGCAATGAAATATGAGTGTAAGGGAGTACGCTTTGAGTTTCACTCAACTATCTAAGTATGCTCCTTATATTGTGGCGGATCGTCGGACCAAGATGAGTAAGTTTGTGTCAGGAGTGTCTGACTTGGTTGTCAAAGAATGTCGCACCACTATTCTTGTCCATGACATGGACATTTCTCGCCTTATCGTGCATGCCCAACAAATTGAGGAAGAAAAGATTAAGGAAATATCTAGAAAGGCAAAGAGAGCAAGAGTGGATGATGATAACTATTTCACATTCTAGGTCTGGTGGACGGGGTCGTTCAAGGTTTCGGCAAAAGTTCTCGAGCCAAGGTTCTTCTAGTGATCCTTCAAGGACTAATAATGAGAGGGTGTCTAAACCAAACCTCAAGTAGATGGTAATAGGCCTTCAATGCCTACTTGTGGTAAATGTGGGAGAAATCATGAGGGTAAGTGTCTAGCGGGCTCCAATGTTTACTTTGGGTGTGGTAAAACGGATCACAAGATAAGGAATTGACCTTTGGTTGCTAAGAATGAGGGAGATACTCATCGTAGGGCTCAACCCTACCCTTCATCCAGTTCAAGTGGTTCGGGTGCAAGTGCTCCTAAGCAAAACCGTTTCTATGCTCTCCAAACTAGAGGTGACCAAGAGAGTTCCCCGGATGTGGTGACCGGTATGTTAAAATTTTTCCTTATAAATGTGTATGCTTTACTTGATCCAGGGGATACTTTGTCCTTTGTGACTCCTTATATAGCTATGAGGTTTGATGTGCTCACCGATGTGTTATTAGAACCTTTTTATATCTCTACCCCTGTTGGTGATTCTGTGGTGGCTAAGAGGGTGTATAGAAGATGTCTCGTTTACTTATCCCATAGAGTTACTCTTATTGATTTGGTAGATCTTGGTATAATAGACTTTGATGTCATCCTTGGGATGGATTGGTTGCATTCATGTTATGCCTCTATTGATTGTAGGACCCGAGTAGTCAAGTTTCTATTGCCAAATGAGCCTATTCTAGAGTGGAAGGAGGGAAATTCTATGCCTAGAGGTCAATTTGTTTCTTACCTTAAAGCTAGGAAAATGATTTCCAAGGGTACCATATAGTGAGGGTGAGGGATGTGGATTCTGAAACCCCCATTCTTGCATCGGTCCCCATTGTAAAAGAGTTTCCAGAAGTGTTTCTCGATGATCTACCCGGTGTTCCTCCCGAAAGGGAAATAGACTTCAGTATTGACGTTCTCCCGGATACAAAATCTATCTCTATTCATCCTTATAGAATGGCTCCTGCGGAACTTAAGGAGTTGAAAGAGAAACTAAAGGATTTGTTGGACAAGGGTTTATCCGACCGAGTATCTCTCCATGGAGTGCTCTAGTTTTGTTTGCTAGAAAGAAAGATGGGTCCCTTCGTATGTGTATTGATTATCGACAATTGAACAAAGGTGACCATTAAGAATAAGTATCCTCTTCCAAGGATAGATAATTTATTTGACCAACTTCACGGGCCAAGTAATTTCTCTAAGATTGATCTCTGGTCGGGTTATCACCAATTGCGGGTGAAAGAAGAAGATATTCCGAAAATGGCTTTTAGGACCCGATATGGCCATTATGAGTTCTTAGTGATGTCCTTTGGTTTGACCAACGCTCCGACAATGTTCATGGACTTGATGAATAGAGTATTCTGACAATATCTTGACATATCTGTGATAGTATTTATCGATGATATTTTGATATATTCAAGAAGTGAGAATGAGCATATTGATCATTTGAGGATCATATTGCAAATCCTCAAGGCCCAGCAACTTTATGCAAAGTTTAGTAAATGTAAATTTTTGTTGAGGTCCGTGGCTTTCTTAGGCCATATTGTTTCAAGCAAGGGTATTGAGGTGGATCCAATTAAGATGGATGCGGTCAAGAGTTGGCCTAGACCTCTATCACCAACAGATATTAGAAGCTTCTTGGGTTTGACCGGTTATTATAGAAGGTTTGTTGAGGGGTTTTCCTCCATTACTTCTCCATTGATGGCGATGACTCAAAAGAAGGCTAGGTTTTTATGGTCGGATGTTTGTGAGAAAAATTTTCAAGAGTTGAAAGATAGACTTACTTCCGCTCTGGTGTTGACTTTACTGGAAGGTACGGATGGTTTTGTGGTATATTGTGATGCCTCTATAGTTGGGTTGGGATGTGTACTTATGCAAAACGATAAGGTGATTGCCTATGCTTCAAGGCAACTTAAGGTTCACGAGAAGAACTATCCTACCCATGACCTTGAATTAGCGGCAGTGGTATTTGCCTTAAAAACTTGGATGCATTATTTGTATGGTATTCATTTTGATGTTTTCACCGACCATAAGAGTTTACAATATGTGTTTACCCAAAAAGATCTAAATCTTCGCCAAGAAGGTGATTGGAATTATTGAAGGACTATGATATGCGTGTTCTTTATCCCCCCGGAAAGGCGAAAGTGGTGGCGGATGTTCTTAGTAGGTTGTCAATAGGTAGTATTACATATGTTGATGATGATAGAAAATAGTTGGCACAAGATGTGCATAGATTCGCCCGATTGGGTGTTCGATTGGTAGACTCTGACAAAGGTGGTGTCATGGCCCATAATGGTTCCGAATCATCTTTTATAAATGATGTGAAATCTAAGCAATGTCTTGATTCGAGTTTAGTGGAATTGAAGGAAGCGGTACTCAAGAAGTCCGTTGAGGCTTTCTCCCAAGGAGGAGATGGGGTACTTAGATACCAAGGTCGATTATGTGTTCCAAATGTTGATGAGCTAAGGGAACAAATTTTGGCAGATGCCCATAGTTTGCGGTATTCTATTCACCTGGGAGCCACCAAGATGTACCATGATTTACATGAAGTCTATTGGTGGAATGGGATGAAGAAGGATATAGCAGTATTTGTGGCCGAATGTCTGAATTGCCAACAAGTAAAGGTTGAGCATCAGAAATTGGAGGTTTAGCTCAAAATATTAGCATTCCTACTTGGAAGTTGGAAGACGTGAATATGGACTTTATAGTTGGTTTGCCTATCACCCGGCAACAACATGACTCTATTTGGGTGGTGGTAGATCGGATGACAAAATCGGCACATTTCCTTCCCGTCAAGGTTTCTAACGGTGGAAGATTATGCCAATTTGTATTTGACAGAGATGGTAAGGATACATGGAGTGCCTTTGTCCATTATTTCTGATCATGGTACCAAATTTATTTCCCAGTTTTGGAAGTCATTTTAAAAGGGACTTGGCACTAAGGTTAATCTTAACACAACTTCTAACCCACAAACCGTTGGGCAAGCGGAGAGAACGATCCAAACTATAGAGGATATGTTGAAAGCATGTGTCATCGATTTCAAGGGAAGTTGGGATGATCACTTGTCGCTGATAGAGTTCTCTTATAATAATAGCTACCATTCTAGTATTAGTATGTCCCCCTTTGAAGCTCTTTATGGTAGGAGGTGTAGATCTCCTATAGGGTGGTTTGAAGTGGGTGAAGTTGCTTTGATTGGACCCAAATTATTTCATGAGGCTATGGAGAAAGTCTGGCTTATTAGAGAGAGGTTGAGAACCTCCCAAAGCCGATAAAAGTCCTATGCCGATTTTAGAAGAAGAGACCTAGAGTTTGAGGTTAGTGATTGGGTCTATTTGAAAATCTCACCCATGAAGGGTGTGATGAGATTTTGCAAGAAGGGAAAGCTTAGTCCCCGATATGTGGGCCCGTATCAAATCTTGAGACGTTTTTTTAAGGTTGCGTATGAACATGATTTGCCAAATGATTTGGCATTGGCGTATCCCGTTCTCCATGGCTCTATGATTAAGAAGTGTGTTGGAGATCCAACATCCATAGTTTTCCTTGAAGGGTTGGGAGTTGATGAAAATCTCTCTTATGAAGAAGTTCCGATTGAGATTTTAGACTAGCAAGTTAAGAGATTGAGGAACAAGGAAGTTGCTTCCGTAAAGGTTTTGTGTAGAAACCACATAGTTGAGGGTGCTACTTGGGAGGCCGAGGCCGATATGAAGTCCCGATATTCTCATCCCTTTCCTTCTACTCTAGCTTGAGGTAATGAATTTCCTCTTGGTTTGCTTTATGTTTAGAAGTCATGTGTGTTTTATGTATTTCCATGATTTCTTTATATGCATGTTCATGAATTGCTTAAGTTGCGAAAGAAATGACTTATGTGAATTATTTTCCTCATGTTATTGTGCATTGAGTATGAGTTGCTTATAAACTTCATGAGATTAGTTGTTGAACATGCCTTTACTTGGAGTGGATATTTCCTCCTAGGATATGTGCTTTTTGAGATTGAATTGCATATGAGCTCCATGAGATTGTGTTGAGCATGTTTTTAAAGTTTGGAGATGGTAAGTTCCTCCTTGAAGTAAGAAATGTGCAAATTTCATGCATATTGGGTTGTTAGATGTAGTTCCTACTTCCTTATAGTGCATAGAGTATGTTTGGCTTGGAGATGATGTTTCCTCCGTACTGGTGTGCATTAAGTTGAGTTGCATGCATGATGGGCTGCTAGTCTTGAGTCTTTTCGTTTAGAAACATGCTCAGAATCTCACTCGAGGACGAATGATCCCAAGGAGGAGATATTGTCACACCCCGTAACTTAAAGAGGGAAACCTAGCCAATTTTCAGAACCTCCAGGTGTCACCCACGAGAGCCAACCACACCCCATAGGTGGGCCTCTTGGATGGGCACCATGAGGTACTGCCTAAGGCCGTAACCACGGCCAGGACTCATGCCCCGTGGATGGGTCCAAGGCCAGTGGTTGGGAGTCGTGGTCTCGTGGTTGGTGACTGGGCGGTTATTTTGGGGACTTAATGGTCATTTCCGGTTTGAATTAAATCAATGTGGTGTCGTTCTTCCTACATCTAGACCACATATATAAGTATTTTTTTAACCCCCAAAATCCCTTAATTAAGTCATTCTCTCAAATCCCAAAAAGAATTCCCAAAACTCCTCTAAAAAATTCTCTCTCTAGAAGGAAGAAGAAGAAGGAAGAGAAGGAAGCTAGGTCAAGTTCAAGCCTCCAATTTTCAAGCCTGTGAGGGCTTTGTATTCATGGTATGATGGCTTTTCATCCATGGGATCCTTCCTCCCATGGAGTTCCCTATAATTCCTCCAATTTGATGAAGAATTCCCCAATTCTAGTTAGGGTTTCTTCCAATGTTGTGGGTTATGATGAATGTGGATCCAAATAGTTGGATTATGATTGTTTGTGATTGAATTGATAGAATTACATGTTTTTAGGATGAAATTACATGTACCCATTCCTACTCCATGATTTGACCTAGAATTGATATAGTTGGATTGATACCATGAAGGGAAACTTTGTGGGTTTAGGCTTTTCCTTATAGGATTGATGAAATACGATTAGAATTGATTGAGAATGAAGCTTAGATGATGATCATGAGATCTAGGGCTTTGACAGTAAATCTTATGATGTGAATTGTTAGTAACTAATGTTATGGTTGAAGAAGGGATACTTCCCACATGAATTGTCTAATTATGAATGTATGAATGTGAAAGGCTTACTCACATGAATGATTCTAGGTTCGAAATGATTGCTCACCTAAAATGAATCTAGACTAAAATGTTAAATTAATGATAACGCTAGAGGTGACTACCCTTAACCTCTATATTGAAGGATATGTGGCGATTTCCCATACTCCTTAGAAGTGAACAAAAGGTGATTCCCTATGTTCCTAATATGATGAATGGGCATGGAGGCGAGTAACGATGCTCCTTATGAAATGATGTGAGGTGAGTACCCATGTTATATGGTGTGATTGTGGAGGAGATTACCCATGATCTTAAGGTAAGTAAGGCAAGAGGCGAATACTTGTTAGCCTTTGAAAATTAGGCAATGAGGCGAATCCCCATGTCTTTAAAAGTAAGTATGAATGATATGATTATGTTATGAAGATGTTTAACTTGGAGTGTTGCTAGATATGCGTTCCATAATGTAAGCTTGACTAGAGGTGGATGACCCAAGTCTTGACTAAGGTTAAGTGAGGTTACCTAAGGAAGTATTTCTCTCTTATTATGTCGTGATTATGCTTATGCCTTATGTCATATGTTGACATTAGCTTATGTTTATGTTGTTTATGCTAGCCATCATATTTAGTACATGATTGTACTAACGCATACTCTTGCCTACATTCTTATCAAATGTAGGGTCCTGCGATATAGATTCTCACACTCGTGGCTAGCTTTGTTGTTTATCAAAGAAGTGAAGATTTGGTGAGTCCTCATTGTGTTCGAGGATGTGATCAACCTTTTCTCTTATGTCTTTCTTTATATCTTGGACTATTGTATGGGCTGCGTCCCAAGACTTTATTCATGTTGTTTTAGATGGTTTGAGGCTATGGTATTAGCCTTCCGCTCATTTTATGAAAAAACTTCGCTTGTAATGAAATGTTTTAAATTTTTGCACCATTTTCTATTACTTTATGTTTTGATATGTTAAGCGGCTTGTATGAGGCCTCTCGGGGTCTTGTACCTCTTGTTACATCTAAGGGGTACCCCTGAGTCGTGACACCTAGATACCTATTGGATTCAAGAAATAGCATGAAGAGAGAAAGAAATGAGTTTTCCTAAAGTCCTATTGCCTTTCAAAGAAAAGTACAGACGTCTCTGTACCGTTCTACAAGACTCTACTAGACTCATTTTGGTATAATGAGATCAACAAACCTAGGGATCTGATACCAACTTTGTCACAACCCAGACAGTCGTGATTGGCACCCACACTAACCCTCCGATGGGAGAACCATTACTACAACCCGACTAAGCAACTTAACTGAAAACTAAGCATTTAAAGATACGAAGCAAGTTTAAATGACGAGTAAAATGGAGTTCCCATAAACTTCAAAGGTTTAATAAAAGAACTAAACAAACTATTGAAGAAGTTTAACCCCTAGAACCTGAAAGTCATTGTACCTAAACTCTAAATTCAACAAGTCTAAGAAAAGGGGTACAACCCCAACCAAACATAAGGAATATCTAAACCACTAGTGTGAGTCAGAAGAGAATGAACTAAACAAAAGTGAAGGATCCATGGCAGCCTGAAAGAACTGGCTCAACCTCGAATTCGGTCTCGACCAGTTATCTCCTAGCTGAGGTCTATCCATAACCGTCTGAAGATGCCCTGTACTCAACAAAGAATGAGCAAGTGCAATATCAGTACACAACCACAGTGTACTGGTAGGATCACACAACTACTCCAGTAAGCGAAATACACGCAAGAAATTACAACATAGTAAATATACATATACAGAATACATGGATCAGTTATCATTTCAAGAGCAACATACGGTTCCCAATATCAACGACAATACACATGAATATAATAATCACAATGGTCCTCTCATGGAACACACACTCAAACTGTTAGTGTGTCGGAACGTGACACCCGATCCAATATATGTGTTGGAATGTGATACCTGATCAAATATATGTGTCGGAACGTGACACCCAATCCAATATATGTGTCGGAACGTGACACCCGATCCAATATATGTCGGAACGTGATATCCGATCCAATATATGTGTCAAAACGTGACACCTGATCCAATTTATGTGTCGGAACGTGACATCCGCTCCAATCAGCACAATCACACCCATAATGAACATTACTCATAATCATACAATCAAGTATTAGGTTAATGGCATGCAATTGTTCATTCATACTCATTTTCATTAAGTTTGATCTACATTGCCTCAATTACCAACATATATCATACAAACATGAAATCAAACCATCACCTACCTCGAAATCAAGCTTGAATCCCATAAAACACTTGAGCCTCCCCTTTCCGGATTCTTTCCGCTTGTTCTTGGTCTAAAATTAATCAATTAACGGAATGATTAATAAACAAGGCCTAATTTACCCGAATAATAATCAATCTATCTATCCATGGACAAACCCAAGATCCTAATGTTCAATTAGGGCTTTTTCCCACCATTAACTTCAAGTCAAAACCCTCCCCCAATGATAATTACCCAAGAATCTAAGTTCTACGAATCGAAAATGGATTAGGGGAGTAATGATCTTACCTTTAGTGCTAGAAGTGGTGGAAAACTGTCAAGAACTTGCCCTGGGTCGTCTCTTAGCTCTCAAGAACAAACTTTTGCAGAAAATAACGAAATTGGGGATTTTTACCCGGTTTAAGTCGTGACTGTCCTGCTATAGCGGGACCTATCCCTCTACAGCGGCCCCGCTCTGGCAGCTTGCACGGAGACATAAGGTCGGAATTTGAGTTTCAAGCTCCCATTTCTCAACACACCATCAACCCTTGACGTTCAAAAACTACTGCCAAGATCAATTTTGGGAGTTCTTCTCACCTAAATTCGATTCTGTAAAGCCGTACGAGCTCCTTAACGTCTTGGCTACCCACTCATATGATCAAATTCATAATTAAATCTCCCTTTCATTACCAGATTTCCCTAGACCTTACCTGACTTAGATTTCGTCCAAATCTGGACTAGGTTAGAAATTTCCAAGTCGCTACTCAAAAGTTTTCTGGCCCAAATTCTTTCCCCATTGGCTTTTCCATAACGACGGGACCAAGTCGTTACATTTATGTAGAGACTTTTGGATTTTTTTAATTATTATTATTATTATTATTATTATAGATGATGACTATTATTAAATTAGATATTTTAATTAAGAATTAATCTAAGGAAGTGCAAAATTCATTAATATGTTAATTAAAATGATACAATTTAATATTTAAATTAAATAGTTCAATGTTTTGTAACATTTTAATTTATAGTAGGGGTAAAACCGTGATTGAACTTTAAACTTTTTTTTGTTCCCACTTATAGTAATATATGAGGTTTAAGTCATCAACAACCACTCAAAGTTGTCCGCATATTTCATTTGGACACCTCAATTTAACCTTATACCTATTGAACACTTGTACCTTCTTGAATTTAAACCATTTGAACACTTTTTTATAATCAACTAAAGTATAAGATGTGTGTAATACACTTGCACTGATATGGCAAATTGACGAATGACTAAGGTACATGTGGAATTTTGAGCCAAATATTTATTAAAAAATTATAAAGAAAAGAAAAAAAAAGGAAAAAACTCTTTGTCCGCTCTACCATGGACCTTCAACCTCCTTTGAGCCACCATCGCCACCGTCTGATTTCTTTTTCAATTTGATTTTAAAGAAAAAAAATTGAAATAGCAAACTACGTATCCTTCCGCGATTTCTTCATTTTATCCTTTTGTTAATCGTCTCAATTTCTAAGTTAGTTGAAGAAATTCAACCATTAATGGTGAAATTGAGTTTGTTTAGTGAAGAAAATTTTCAACTCTAGAAAAGGACTTTTGAAACTGTTTGTTTGAAATCAACACTTGTTAAATTTCTTCATTTTCATCCTTTTTCTAATCTTTGTTGTTGAAAGAAACAAACTTAAGTTGTTTCAGGAAAAAAATCAATACATATTTCTGGAAAAGGAATTTTGAAATTGCTATTGTTTGTAGCTAAACCCATCTCCATTTTCTTCTTTTTATCTCGTTGGTGTGTTTGGTGCGGAAGAAAATTGAGATCAATTTCAGGTTGAAATACGATAGTGGTGAGGGACAAAGTGGGGCAGCTGACAATAAGAGAGAAAAGAGAAGGGGGGATGGTGGCGGCAGGTGCGGTGGAACCGGTGAAAATGGTGGTGGAAGAAATTAGGCTTAATTATTGAAGAAAGAGCAAGAAAGAGATTTTAAAAAACAACAAAAATGGTCTCTAACGCGCTCAATAGCGGTGTAATGCACTTTCCATGCCACATTAGCGAAAAGTGTTAATAGGTACTTGTTTTGAATAATATATGTGTTTAATAGATACATAATTTAGTAGAGGTGTTCAAATGAAATACGCAGACAACTTTAAGTGGTCGTCGATGATTTAAGTCTAATATATGATATGATATGATATGGCATGATATGATATGATGATATGATGATATGATATATATTATATTTATTATTATTATATTTATACTAAAAGTGGGAAGCCTCTATATCTAAAGTTGAACTACGAAAATACACATAAATAATTGATAACAAATTTAATTTATTCTTCACATAATAAAAATAAAGTTAAAAAATTGTAAACCAAAAAACCTTCACTGTGTACATTGAATCTAAAAGTAAAAAATTGTTTCGTATTCCCAGAATATTTAATACATCTTTCAATTGCTTCTTTATTACATGTAATTATTTCAATCTTAATGTTTTGTTTCTCTCATCTTTCATGATAGTAATAACCTTTTCAAATTCTTTACAACATTCTATAACCTACATCCACTTTTAATTGTCATAGTTATCATTTTTAGAGTCAAACTATAAAAACTTTAACCAACATTTTATGTATTTTTTCATCATATCAATATGCAAAAAATTGCAATTTATAGTATTTTTCGTATATTTTTTGAGTATCTAAATTTTTTGTTTAAAATATTGAATTTATATAATTTAATTTTACTTTGAAAATTAGTCAAATTGACTTTCGAAAATCGCAACATGACAAATAAAAGTGAACAGGGGGATTGTAATATTATTTGTGTCTTGCATACTTTTCACTAATAATTCATACGGTTATCTTGCCTAAAGTCCCTTTTTATTTTGTATATATTTGTGCTTTATTTTCTGGCTTTGTATTTTATAATAGATTTGTTGGGTTGCAATTATTTTTGTCTTGTTGATTATAATCTCTTGGATTGTTTCTCAAAAGTTTTTCCTTTTGTAATTTTGTGCTTTAATAGAGAAGAGTTTGGATTAGATTATGAAATGACAATTTTTTATATTAAAATTACATATGCTTGAAGATAATGTCTACATAGAAATTGAAACTCTTGATTCAAAAATAATAATAATTAAGTCGTAGGTCTCACAATGTCTCTCTGTAGTTTGTGGTACAAATAATTAGTAAATAACATCAAGAGCAAGTAAGATTATTATTTTCCATAAAAGTTATGTTCTTCACAATTGTCAAGACGGGTAACTACAAACTAAGAAATCTATTTGACATCACACATTTATGTGACAACAGTTTGATAATAGCTTGGGCTTAGCACCAAACGGAGGCTAATTATTTTATATTATTTTCATCTCTTGAATAATTTTTAAGTCTCACAATAACTTTTTAGAGATATAGAAGTACATTATATTGTATATTTTAATTAGTAGGAACATAACATAGTATAACTTCTGAGTTTATTCCTAAGGATTTAAGAATATGTAATTATGATAAATTTTTATACATCTTGAACTTCTAATATATATCTCAATTAAATACTTCTAAAATATGTATAACATTTTATAAGTATAAATAAACAGTTTAAAAATAATAAGATGGGTTACACGTGAAATTAGAAGTAGAAAGCCCTCAAGTTAAAAATTGATTTATCAAAATGTCCTTATAAAGTTATGAAACAAATGTAAATGTACATTAGTTGTAGTAAATATTATCACATTCTATATAACACTATTGCTATATATTTATGAATAAAAATATAAATACACAAACACACACACATATACACACGCGCGCGATTTTTTTACTTCACTTAAAATTACTCTTACAATAATTTATACAAAATTTGAAAATATCTATTGTAATAAAAAGAAGAAAATTAATTGACGATAAATACAAATTTTATGTCTCTTTATATTCTCGTGAATCACGAGTTTGTATTTGATGTAGCTATTAACTTTCTCTTATTTTCATCAATCTCACTTACTATATATTTAAAATAACTCTAGATTATAGACTTATTTTTCATTTTGGTGCTTGTTTTATCTATATACTACCTCCGTCCACTTTTATTTGTCATATTGCGTTTTTCGAAAGACAATCTGACTAATTTTCAAAGTTAAATTAGATAACATTAATTCAATATTTTAAACAAAAAAAAATTGGATATTCAAAAAATATTCGAGAAGTATTATGAATTACAATTTTTTGCATATTAATATGATGAAAAAATACATCATAAAATATTAGTCAAAGTTCTTATTGTTTGACTCTAAAAATGGAAACCATGACAATTAAAAGTAGACGGAGGGAGTAATAATTAAGATCTATAATTTAGAATATCGATTATTTCCTATACAATTTTCACTTCCAATTTATTTATTTTGTTGCTTTATTTTCTTTTAATGTTGTATATAATCATGTGTATTGTAATGGTGTAGTGTTGTCACGAGATTGAACAACGAAGTATTTTTGTTCAATTGTCAGATATCATATTCACATATTTTGAACTTAACTATCAAATAGCTAGAAAAGTATCACTTTCATGTTTTTTTGTCTTTTATTACTCAATATATGTTGCAATAATCTTAGATAATTATGTAAAATCTTGTACAAAATAACTTGACATACACGGGCGTTCTATATATATATATAATAAGATAAAGATGTCCTCTATGGTACAATTTGCCTCAACAAAATCTGCCCCTTTTCCATTGCAGTTCACAATAAGCTTTATTCTTGGCTGATTGTGAATCTCTCTGCTAGTGGATAATAGTTGATGGGACAACTGGACATGCTAAGGATCTTTAGAAACTTACACTCCTAACCAGTCACTTGATCAGAATTCAAGTGAAAAACTTCATCAACAATCAGGTTAGGTTAGGGATGAACAGAGACTTCAAATCGTGTTGTCACAGTTGCTGGTTCAACATACGACCAATATAAAAATTGATTCCAGTAGCAGAAGTGATATCTTGATTTGGAGGCTACTAGGCAGTGACAGAGCTAGAATTTTCATCAAGGGTGTTCAAATTTTGAAGAAGTGGATACACGAACTAGCTGAAGGGGATTCTACATCTACTATATATATATAAATTATTTTAGCCATGTATATAGTATAATTTTCCGCCAGATGAACCCCCTTGACCACAAGGTGGCTCCGCCCCTGCTACTAGTGATGTTGTATAATTCAGTTTGGAATTGCATAAGGGAAACTAGAGTGCCAGATCCTATGTGGACAAAAAATTGACATAAAAGTATTCCATTCAAAACGTCTTTCTTGTCTTGGAGACTCACTCTTTAATAATGTTATATGTCGGTTTGGAAATGAAAGCCCTCTAAACAACCTATGTTGTACTATACATATTCCAGAAACTATCAAGCTCCTCTTCATTGATAGTGAAGTGAGCCTGCAAAATATTTGTGGAAATATTTTGGACAACAGTTGGGAGTCTTTCTCCATGAGTGGTGGCAGACACCTAGACAGAATGCAATACACAGATTCAGCAAATTCCAATATTAGTTTGGTGGGAGTTGTGGAAGACAATGTTCTCTTCTAGATATGGCAAAAAAGCATATTTTAGAACAACAAAGATGCTATAGACAAAGCTTTCCAACTTCAGAAAATGGATCTTCACTAGAGTGAACTATGTCAAATGGTAGAAAAGTTGAGACCAAGTATTAATCGCAAAATTGTGGTGTGGAACAGACTGTAACTAAGGATAATTAAACTTAACATAGATGAAAGTTTTATGAAGGAAAGGCTGGATTAGTAGGAGGCATGGCCAGAGACAACACTGGAGAGTTCATCTTTGCGTTTTCTATTCCTATTCGGTGTAAAGATATTATGCTGCTGAGGCAGCAGCTTCTAAGTATGTTGTTCAGCAACTGAAGTATAATGGGCATCAACACGGCATAATTGATTGGAATTCTCGATCGTGGTTCATATGATGAAGAATAGAACCTCTCAAAACCTCAACCTGAAGAGTATCGTGGATGAGATTGTTGATTAAATAGGGAATGTTTTTTTGCTTCACTCATTGCTACAGAGAAGCAACATAGTGGTTAATAGTCTTGCTAAATTACCTTCAATGAGGAATGAACCCATTTTATAAGACAGGATAGATCAATTGCCTAGTGGGGTTAAAGGAGCTTATTTGCTGGACAAGACACAATTACCTAGCATAAGGATAAGATACCACAAACACCACTTTTTTGTAAGCTAGTTAAAGGAGCTTATTTGCTGGACAAGATGCAATTACCTAGCATAAGGATAAGATATGACAAAGACAATTTTTTTGGAAGCTAATTTGTATAGCCTTTAGATATGCAGGAAGGTAAAACAGTGATATGCTTAAACATTCTCTTTTTGCCTGGATTGCTTTGTGATTTCTGATGTGTATTTTGGGTTAAGGCCAAGTCCTCATTTTTATACTTCTACATAATTTATATACATCGGCAAGATCACAATACATGATTTTTTTTAAAAAAAAAAAACCTTTGACAAAGTTTTCCTGATCACTTCAGCAGCATTCTCATTCCCATTTTATTCTAATTTGAAACAGGTAAATTTTCCAGACCAACACATCTATGATTGATCAAGATTAAGATCCTCATAGTGCTGAAAATTTATACATGGCATTCTAAAACTATCGAGCTAAGAGTTTGAATCGTA
>JAJOOS010011252.1:0-10989 GCA_029582725.1 Solanum chiquidenum | reverse complement strand
GGACAAGAAAACCAGAAAATCTAAGGCAAAGGCATGTCTTTTTTCAGCAGTCTCTTCAACAATTTTCACTCGTATCATGTCTCTAAAATCAGCAAAAGCCATCTGGAATTATCTCAAGGCAGAATATGAAGGAGATGATCGTATCAAAGGTATGCAAGTGATGAATCTCATTAGAGACTTTGAGTTACAGAAGATGAAAGAATCGGAAACCATTAAAGAATACTCTGACATGCTTATGAGCATAGCAAACAGAGTAAGATTACTTGGTTCTGAGTTTAAAGACTCGCGTATTGTTGAAAAGATTCTGGTTACTGTACCTGAAAGATTTGAAGCCACCATTACAACTTTGGAGAACACCAAGGATCTGTCAAAAATCACTTTGGAGGAATTATTGAATTCCTTGCAGGCTCAAGAACAAAGAAGGGTTAAGAGAGAAGATGGAATTAGAGAGGGAGCATTGGCGGCCAAACATGAAGAAAGTGGAAGATACAAAAAGAAAAACAATAAGAAGAACCAGCCAACAAATAGAGAAGGAGCAGCTCGCTACAACAACAAAAGCAAAGCAGGTAGCTTTAAAGGAAGCTATCCTCCTTGTAAGCATTGTGGAAAGAATGGGCACGCGCTGTATAAGTGTTGAAAAAGGCCGGATGCTAAATGCAGTAAGTGCAACCAACTCGGGCATGAAGCAATTATCTGCAAGAATAAATTGCAGCAGCAAGATGCAGACGCCCAGGTTGTTAATGAACAGGAAGAGGATCAACTCTTTGTGGCATCGTGTTTTGCAAGCAATGTTTCAACTGAGGCTTGGCTGATTGATAGCGGATGCACAAACCATATGACTCATGACAAAGAGCTCTTTAAAGACTTGAAGCCTACTGGAGTTACTAAAGTCAGAATAGGTCATGGCGGTCATATTCCGGCAAAAGGAATGGGAACTATTACAATTGAAACACAATCAGGTACTAAAGCAATTTCCGATGTTCTTTATATACCAGATTTAGATTAGAACTTGTTAAGTGTTGGTCAATTGTTAGAAAAAGGTTTCAAATTGTATTTCGAAGATAAACATTGCTTGATCAAGGAAGCCTCAGGACATGACTTGTTTAAAGTCAAAATGAGAGGCAGAAGTTTCTCATTAAATCCATTGGAGGAAGAACAAGTGATGTATTCGGCAAGAGAAAATGCTTCCGAGTTATGGCATAAGAGACTCGTACACTATCATTATCAAGGGATTCTCAAAATGCAAGAATTGATGATAGTCGAGAACCTTTCTAAACTAGGAGCGAGTTCTAAAAATTGTCGGGCTTGTCAATTTGGAAAACAAAGTAGACTTCCATTCCCAAAGGCAACTTGGAGAGCAACAAGAAAGTTGCAGCTGGGTCACACCGATATTGGAGGACCCCAAAGGACTCCTTCACTTAAAGGGATTGAACGTCAACTTACTGCTCCTTATACTCCAGAACAAAATGGAGTTAGTGAAAGAAGAAATAGATTTATCATGGAGATGGCAAGATGTATGCTGCACGAAAAGAATTTGCCAAAGATGTTTTGGGCAGAGGCAGCACATACAACTGTGTTCCTACAAAATTGACTTCCCTCAAAAGCTGTGAAAGATCAAACTCCTTTTGAAGCATGGTATGGATACAAGCCTCCGCTGCATTTTCGTAAAGTGTTTGGTTATCTTTATTTTACCTATGTACCTCAGGTCAAACGGGATAAACTAGATAAGAAGGCTGCCCCGGGCATTTTTATTGGATACAATAATATTTCAAAAGTGTGCAAAATCTTTCAACCTGAAGGTGAGAAGATAGTTATCAGCAGAGATGTCCACTTCATAGAGAATGAAAAATGGGATTGGGATGACTTAAGGAATTCCGTCCAAAAAAAAAGCTCGTGGTTAAATGAAAGGGACAATGATCCACCAGTTATGGGAACTTGATTGATCTCTGATATATATGAGAGATGCAATGTTGCAATTCGTGAACCTGCTAACCCTAAAGATGCTCTCAAAGACCCCAAGTGGAGAAATGCAATGGAGGAGGAGCTGTTTATGATCGAAAAAATGATACGTGGCAGCTTGTTGACAAACCTCAAGGCAGAAAAGTAATTGGGGTAAAGTGGGTGTTCCGAACCAAGCTTAATGCTGTTGGTTCAATCAACAAGCATAAAGCAAGGCTTGTAGTTAAGGGTTATGAGCAGATTTTTGGTGTAGAGTATTCTGAAACTTTTGCTCCAGTTGCTAGGCTTGACACGATCAGATTGCTTATAACTGTTTCTGCACAAAGTGGCTGGAAAATGCATCAGATGGATGTCAAATCAACATTTCTTAATGGCATTCTTGAAGAAGAAATTTATGTTGAGCAACCTGAAGGGTTTGTTATAGATGGAAAGGAAGATAAAGTCTATCGATTACATAAAGCTCTTTATGGCTTAAAACAGGCACCAAGAGCTTGGTATAGTCGAATAGATGATTATTTGCTCGGTCTCAATTTTGAAAAGAGTCTTTCAGAATTCACACTGTATGTTAAACATAATAGCAGTGAGATTCTTGTTGTTTTTCTTTATGTGGATGACCTTTTGATTACAGGGAGCAGTGAAAAGCTTATTGATGAGTTCAAGCAAGATATGATGCAATCTTTTGAAATGTCTGATCTTGGTCTTATGACATATTTCCTTGGAATGGAGATTACACAAGGAAAAGATGAGTTTCTCGTTTGCCAGAAAAAGTACGCAAAGGAAATTCTCAAGAAATTCGAAATGGAAAATTGCAAAGAGATTAGTACTCCCATGAACCAAAAGGAGAAACTAAGTAAAGATGATGGAGTCGAAAAGGTGGATGAGACATACTTCAGAAGTTTCATTGGGTGTTTAATGTATCTTACAACAACAAGACCCAATATATTGTATGCTGTAAGTGTTTTATCAAGATTCATGCATTGTCCTAGTGAAGTACATTTGCAGCCTGCCAAAAGAGTTGTGCGATACATCAAAGGAACCATCACCTATGGAGTCAAGTTTCAGAAGAGTCAACTTGTGAAGCTTTGTGGGTATTCCGACAGTGATTGGGGCGGTTCTGAGGATGATGCAAAGAGTACTTCAGGGTACTGTTTTAGTCTTGGTTCTCGAATTTTCTCATGGAATTGTAAGAAACAAGATATTGTAGCTCAATCTACTACCGAAGCTGAGTTTGTGGCAGTTGCAGCAGCAGTAAATCAAGCATTGTGGCTGAAGAAAATTCTGGTTGATTTGCATATGGATCCAACTAGAAGCATCAAAGTGTTCGTGGACAATGAAGCAACAATAGCTATATCTCACAATCCTGAGTTTCATGGAAGAACTAAGCACTTCAAAATCAAGTTCTTTTTCTTGAGAGAAGTGCAAAAAGATGGAGATATAACTCTTGTCTACTGCAAGACGGAAGAACAATTGGCTGATATATTCACTAAGCCTTTACCAGTCAGCAAGTTTCAGCTTCTCAGACAGAAAATTGGAGTTTGCAGTTTCCAAAGCAAGGAGGAGTGTTAGGAATTTACTTTTTCAACTGCAGTTAATTTTACTTTTACTGCTTTATATTAGATAATACTTAGTCAATTAGTTGTTAGCCATCTATTCCTATTATTTAGGAGTAAGTTAGTGAGTTAGGAATATGCTAGTCGTGGTTTACTGCTTTCTGTTTTTCATTCCAGTCTTATAAATGTAATCTGAAGACATCAATAAAATGTTCTTCTACCAATATTCTTCTTGACTTCTTTGCTTTCTAATAACTCATACTTCTAAAATTTACCAACAAAAGGCCACTAGCTCCTGTTCCAATTGTCAAGGAAATTCCAGTAATTGATTTGGGCAAAGAACGAGCTGTTGTCACTCAACAACTTGTGAAAGCTTTGGAACAATATGGTTTTTTTCAGGTTCATGCAAATACTATTCCCTCCATTTTAAAGAAAATGATATACTTTCCTTTTTTGACAATACTTTAATTACACTTTTCTACTTGACATGTTTAAGATCACAAGATTAAAGGACATTTCAGTACAATAGACATAACTTTAATCTAGGATCACAAGATTGAAAAATCTTATTTATTTTCTTAAACTTCGTGCCAAATCAAACAAGATAAACTCGAACTGAGACGATAGATTAATGAAACATGTAATTAATCACGGGGTACCAGAGGATTTAATGGACGAGGCAATGTAAGTGTACGAAGAATTTTTCAATTTGCCAGTGAAAGAGAAAGAAACTATGCAAAGAAAGCAGAAACACTCTATACCAACAATCCCAAGCATTATGCTTCAAAGGCGCATAAATACTGGAAGGAAGTCTTGGAACACAACTGCAATATTGATGGTCAAGATAAAAAAAACTTGGCCTAGTAACCCTCCAACATTTAGGTAATTTAACAGGTACCTAACTATTTCTTTGTAATTATTACTCAATCTTGAATTCGTAGATGAAATGATACGCGACTTGTAGAATATGGATTTTCGTGTGAACTTTCAGGGAGGTTATTGGTGCATATTCATCTGAAGTAAGAAAGTTGAGCATGATCATCTTCGATTTGGTAAGTGAAGGACTTGGCTTGGAGGCAGGGTACTTTGGCAAACAACATGGGCAAAGAATGTTTGTCAATCACTATCCAGTATGCCCAGATCCAAGCTCAACTTTGGGAACTGGTGGACATTGTGATCCTAATCTCATAACCATTATCCAACAACAAGTGTATGGCCTTCAAATACTCAAGAATGATAAATGGATTGGTGTGGAACCTCTACCTCATGCATTTGCTATCAATTTTGGTCTCTCAATAACAGTAATATTTCTTTTAACATTCATTTATGACATGATACATAAACGTAACGTGCCGTTAATTAACTTGACCTCATAATATAGGTAATGACCAATGGAAAGTTGAAAAGTGTTGCACATCGAGTGGTGACAAATACAACTCAAGCATGTACCGCCATCGGTACTTATTTTTGTCCGGCAAATGTGGTTGTGCCTGCAAAATCATTTGTTGGTCCAGACAAATGGGGCACTGAGTTTTTGCCACATTACTACAACTAGAGAGCAGTATACCACGCAGCATTGGAGGCTTTCAAAATCAATGCTTAATAAGAGTTTTTAATTTCTCTACTTATACTACTTTGAATTTCCACCAAAATAAGAGTTTTTAATTTATTTACAATTCCTATGTAATTTGTAACCTAGGTTTGAATCGAGCTTGTTATTCATTCATGAATAAGAAGTTTTGATTCCTACCAATTTGTGTGTTGTATCTTGACTTATTATTGCCTCAATAATAAAATCTTTTTAGTACTTCCTTCATTTCTTATGCGGCGATATTGTTAAACTGATTATCAAACATACATATAAAGATGAACTATGGAGAATTCTGGGATCTCCTTAATTATATCTATATTCACGAACCGACCTAAGTAGGAAAAAGAAAAAAGAAAACAGAAAAGGGTCAAAATTACCCTGAACTATTTGAAATTAGCTAACATTTACCCTTCGTTTATTTTTGAGTTAATATCTCAAAATGTCACTCAACTTTGAAAATATATGTAGCAAAGTCATTGGACATTGTTTTATATCAATAAAATCACTCAACTTAGACATTTGTATCAATAAAATTACTCAACTTAGACCTTTGTATCAATAAAATCACTCAACTAAATTTATTATTTTGATCAATTTGAATGTGCTAGGCTAGTAAACTAACACTAACTAATTGTTTATCTATTTTACAATATAATTTATATCATAAATTATTTGTCAGGAAAACAACTCATGATGATGCCTGGTAAGTCTTAAATATACAGTAATGTCTGAAAGAGTTTTGATTTAATTGATAATTTATCAATGATACATCCAATATTTAAATACACAGATATATACAAATATTTAAAATATGCCCATCTTTATCTAGGATTAGTTGATATTCTAACAATGTCATATTATTTGTTCCACTAATTAAATTTGTCCATAAAAATTCCTTAATGAGTTTTTTCTTAAATAAATTTATTCTTTGTGGGGTCCTTTACATGACATAAAAAATATTTTTCAAGTTAGATTTTTTTAAAATAATAAATTTAGTTGAGTGATTTTATTGATACAAAGATCTAAATTGAGTGATTTTATTGATATAAAGGTTTAAGTTGAGTAATTTTATTGATACAAAATTTAAGTTGAGTGATTTTATTAATACAAAACAAAGTTTAATGACTTTATTACACATATTTCCAAAGTTGAGTGACCTTTTGAGATATTAACTCTTTACTTTTGGGATCAAAACTACCCTTGCCAGAAATTATTTGGACCACAAATGCCCTTTAAACGTTATTCTTGCCACTAGACCTGACAGGATTGTCCACCTAGGCAGTCCAACATGGCAAATATCCCTTCCCTCTCAATAATGTTTTTCTTCCTTGTTGAGCACTATCATAAAAAAGAAAAATAATAAAAATTATCAAAAATAGTTCTTTCATTGTTTTTGTTTGAGTTATTATCCAAACTTTGAAACTCCAATTGCAGAATGTGCTGCAGTTTGTTTAAGGTTGTAGCTAGGTGTGTGTTATAGGATCGAGTTCATTTTTTGGGTAATTAGGTCATCAAATCTGAGGTTGTAAATTTTATTCCAAGATTGAATGATGTTAAAAAAACTCCTTAAGCCATTCTTTGTGTGTTGAAACTCGAAAAATAGCTACTCATTTCAAAGCTTGTTAGTGAGAAACTTTTAGCTTCGGTTGGGTTTTTTAAGTGCAAAAAATTGAAGAGATTTAATTGAATGTCACTGAAAATTGTTTGAATATTATGATCAAAGCTGGAAATTGACCTTCAACAACTGATTTCTTAACTTGAGGATTGGTATTTAAAGAGTTGAGTTAAATGGGTCCCGCCGCACGTTGCAAGAGCCCATCCTATTCCTTGTAGAGGGTTTAGGACGATATCATGACTATGGATCCAACTATATGCCTTCTCAGAGGCGGTGAAGAGTTGCATGAAGAATCAATGCTATACTATCCTACGCTGACTGCGTAGTTTTATGGGACTTCTGAGTTATAAAATACATTAACCCAACTCGGTGCTCGATACTATTCCCAAATTAATTAATGTAACTTCGTGCTCAATTCACCCATTACAAAGAATGGACTTCTTACATTACTTAAAATACTTTTCAAAACATGAGACGTGTTTACCTTCTTGAAAACGTGCACTGATAAACTTATCTTTCAAGTCCAATAATTAACATATGTACATATGTATATATATATATATATATATATATATATAAACTTTCAAACTTTTACTCAAAACTCAGTTTGAAACATAATGATTGGCTCTCAAAGACTCTCAAAACTTATAACTCAATTCATAGGGTTCATGCAGAATTATGGACATGAACGACTCAACTTGAGGACCTCAATAACCATATAGAAACTCATGAATACAACTCTTTCTGAAAACTCATCTTTACTTCTTCAAAAAAACTCAGTTTAAAACTCAAGTGTTGGCTTTAAAAATCTTCTCACAATTTATAACTCAATTCATAGGGTTCATGCAGAATTATGGACATGAACGACTCAACTCAAGAATGTTAATGCATAACATATAGAAATTCAATAATTAGGAGTAGAATTTGAAAAAGAAATAGAAACTCGAGAACTCAAAATTAACTCATCTTAAGAATACTCAAATCTAGGGGTAGTATCATAGATTACTCTTTTACTGATTTGAAAGTGGATGTAGAGCATGAAGACGAACTAGTCCAACAATATGATAGCCTTACATACCTGAAAGAACAAGGTTCTTGAAGAATCTTGAAAAAGAACTTGATTAGAAACCTTGAAACCCTAGCTTGAAGGAGAAAATTCAAGAAAACCTTTCTTGAGATTCTTGAATTAGTTTTCTTGAAATCTCTACGGCCAAGAACTATGATTTTCATTAGTGATTCATAATTTGGAGGAATTGGAGCTGGAAAGAATGGAATTCTTGGAGAACAACTTACCTTGAAGAAGAATCTTGAATAGAGTCTTCTACTTTGATTTTTACTTAAGGTTTTATCTTAGGGTTTGAGAGAGAAGAGAATTGTCACGACCCGAGCCTACACCCGGATGTGGCCGACACTCAAGAACCATTGTTGGTCCCCAAGAGAACCCTCATCCTGGCTGACTATAAGTGGAAAACTAACTCAAGCATACAAAACTTTAACTTAAATGATAAAATTCATAGAATTTAAATACAAAGCTTTAACTTAAATGATTAACTCTGAATATAATAGAATATTCAACTAACCAAAAATAGGCATCTCAAATCTTTAAAACATTTAACAAAATAAAAGAACAAGCTTCTCAAACTCTACTGTCTATCTATGAAGCCTCTAACTGACAAACATGGAAGTCGGGACACGACCCACGACATTCTGACAAAACTGAAAAGCAAATGAAATCCTCCGGAAGCAAGGAGGCTCACCATAGATAACTAGAATTACAAGTGGTATCAACGAAGTGCCTGTTGATGACCCTAGCTACCTGTATCTGCATCATAAAATGATGCATGTGAAATGGCGTCAGTACATGAAATGTACGAGCATACTAGGGGAATTCTAAAGCATAAACATAAGCTTGAACTGGTGGAAAAGAAACATACTTACCTCTTCTCGACTCACTCAACTCAACTCAACTCCAAGAAACATAGTTCAACTCAATAATAAGAGACTCAACTCTGTGAATCATAGTTCAACTCAACTCAGAGAAATAGGGCTCAACTCAACATTAAGATACTCAACTCTGTTCAATATAAAGCAGTTGTAAAGATGCATTATAAATAAAAGCTTTTAAAATAGTATATAGTAACTCAATGTATTGAAAAATACAAAAATACAAAGCTTTTAAAAATAACTCAGTTTGTATATAAAAATACAAAATAACTCTGTGGGAGATTCTCTAACCGACAATCATCACTATGAGCTATGTGATGATACAACATCTAGCCCACGCTGCACAAACTGTCCTATACTTTGCTAGGGTATAGAACCTACTCAGTAAGTGGATCCACTAGTCTATGCTAAAAGCATAAATGAATCACCTAAAAAGTATGACCTTTTATACCCACGTTGGCTACATGGTTTATGAGGACTTTGAGTAATCTAAACTCGTCCCCATATTTGTGCTCAATACTACTCCCAAAATGTAACTAGCTAATATGTTTAAAAACATAACTATTTTTGTGGTTTGATATTATTACTCAAAAATCTCTCTCTTAAAAGAGATGGTACTCCACTTCTCAAAAACTCTTTTTGAAATCAATGTTTCCTCTCTTCTTAAATGTGAAAACATTTACTCTTGGGAATACTTTGTTCCCATATATCATTTTAAAGAAACTGAACTCAACTCTACTCTTTCTCAAATTCAACTGCTCAAGTCTTAAAACAAGTGTAGAAAAATTTGTAAAAGACTTCTCAAAATAGGGTTCATGCCGAATTATAGACGTGAACGACTCAATTCAAGATTTTCAATAACCATACATAGAATTCAATACTCGAAACTCAACAACTCCAGAACTCAAGAACTTCAATGATACTACTCATTTCAAGAATGCTCAACTTAGAGGGTTCATGCGGGATTATGGGCCTATGAACAACTCAACTCAAGGATTTCGTTATATTACTAATCTCAAGAATGTTCAACTCATAGGGATCGCGCTGAATTATGGACATGAACAACTCAACTCAAGGACTTCATGGGTAACATGTAATAGTCCCATGATTAGGAATATAATCTTTAAAGGGTTAGGAACTCAATACTCAAGACTTAGAACTTGAAGATACTACTCCTCTCAAAGATGCTCAATTTATGAAGTTTATGCAGAATTTATGGGCCTGAACGACTCGACTCAAGGGTCAATATAAAAATATGGGACTCATGCATACGACTTTTCTCATTCTCATATTTACTTTCTCAAAACTTAACTCAAAATTGATAGTTAATCTCAAAGGATTTACTATTGAACTCAAAGGTTTTTCTTGAACTCTACTCTTAACTCGATCTTGAATTTAAATTATGAATTTAGGAGTTATGATGCACCATATGAAAGATCTCTATGATAATGTAGACTCATGAATACATTCTCCTTATTCTCATATTCACTTGCTCTAGTTTTGAAACAAATTATTTGAATTTGTAGAAGACTCATAAAAAAGACTCAAAGGGACTTTCTCAAACTTTACTCTTAACTCTTTCTTCAATTTGAATTATGAATTCAAGGATCATAACTTGATATATAGGATTTCTTGATGATTAGATGTACTTTGGATAGTAAAAATCAGTAAGAGAGCGAAGACATGTTTTGAAAGAACGAATACAGAACGAAGAACAGAGGCGAAAAGGACCTGACGTCCCTAGTGTAGCAGTGGCGCGCCGCACCAGCCCTCAGTTGACTGAGTCTAGTCTGGGGCTCACTGCAGGTGCAGGGCGCCAGCCCTAGCCATGTTCCAGAAAATTCTACGGATTTCCTCTTCAATTTTCCAGCCCTACCTCGTCTAAACTCTAATGATTTCCTCCAAATTCTTTTAGATTCATATACTAGACACACTTAGGTTAATATCCCAATTAATACCTACCAAAAGAATCACTCATTCGCAACTTTCACCTCAAGAACTCGACAAGAACTTCATTATCAAGAAACAAAGCACAAAATCTCAAGATCTCAACAAGATTATCAACATACTCAATCTCATGGATGAAATTCGTAAAAGAAAGTCATGATTGGCATGTGGGAAAACAAACCCAACCCTATGGAAGCTTACATACCTCAAAGAACTAAGTTTCTCATGCCTCGAGACTACCCCCGAGACGCGGACACGAGACCTAGGACCACAAGTGATCCCAATCTAACCCTGCTGGCATGATCATGAGCATACTAAAGATAATAAACTGATGCAGAAGCTAAATCATAAATAAAATGAAAAGATGGGGAATATCCATATAC
>JAJOOS010011251.1:0-12380 GCA_029582725.1 Solanum chiquidenum | reverse complement strand
GAAGAAAACTGCATTATCCACATTTACGTTCATGCCACAAACAGCAACAGATGAGGCTTCGCTAGTGAAAAAAAGCCAATTTTTGACTTCTTTTACTAATTTGACTATTATGTTGCTTCCAAAGTCTAGTTCATAAACATGAACATCATGTTATGGTGTCACAACCACGGAATGTAGCACATTTTGATCCTGTTGAACTAAAAACAAACGGCAAACACAACAAATATGAGGTGAATATTGTTGAAAAAGTTGATGGATAACCCAGTAAGGGGTTCCGTCTTTTAAAAAAACAAATACGCCAACATCACCGTGTTGGCCTATGACACAAAATTCTTCACCAAAGTAGACCGGACTAGAAGACGAAAGTAGGAATGGCACCTCACTGTCCCTTGTGATAGTAGTCCATTTATCATCCCCTTGTCTCAAATATGAAATCCTAACTTGAAACAAGTTTAAGGAAGCTATACCAAAGATTACCCAGGCAGAAGAATTAGTTGGAGAAGCTGAGAATGACATAATGTCACAGAAATAGTCGTCTGTTTTTTGTGGGAGATGGATTATTTGCTTCCCTGAAGGCTCAAGTAAGAAGAGAGACTTTCCCTTAGACACAAGAAGCCACATGGAGTCTTGATCATAAGAAGGAGCCGCATCATCATCAACAACCACTTTCCAACGTAATGGAGGAGCAACAGATCTCCATAATTTACACACCAAGCGAAAACTCATGTATGCTTCTTGAGAAATTAGATAACGAGAAATTTCCCTTTGAATATCTAGAGAAAGATGGATGCAAATGTTGCTGTCTACCGGCACAGGATTACTATTAATACCGTACTTGGAAGAGGAAGAGTATGGACGCTTTTTCAACTTGTGGCCTCCAGTACTAATGTTAAGTTGAATTTCGGCCCTTCCTGACCTAAATAAGTCAGAATCAAATGTTATGAACAATAAACATTTAAACCGTATATGACGAAATTAAACAAGTATCTAAATTAATTAATTACCTTACGAATAGAGGAATCGCATTGTGAGAACAATAGACACGAAATTGCTTAGTGGTTGACAAGCTTTGATCCCCAATGTGGAAGGCATATAAAGTGCGGTGATCATTGCACTGTGTGAAATCGGTGAAATAGATGTGGTTTTCTTCTTGAGATAGAGATGAAGAAGTTGCAGCAGACAATTGTCCACTTAGAAAAATAATAAATCCGTCCAAATTGAATACTCTATTGAATTGATTTGTTTCAAAGTCGACCTCCCAAACCTCAAAGATGGAAGGTGATCCGATTTTTCGTTGAACTAGAAACAATTGGTCTTGCCACGAAACCAAGTTTCTGTTTCGATACATAGCAGTGGCATCTGTTGGTGCCCTGAATGTGAGGGGAGACAGACAAAGTAGAAGTAGTTATTTCAGGGATCATTTGTATTATGCCTAGTTTCCCTTCCTGGAACAGAGTGCATATTTTCTCACCGTTACAAAACGTGGCAGCATCGACCAACCTGCTATGATCATAAAGTTTTACTTTTACCCATATTTTATAATAAGGAGGACCACAAATTAGACAATACAGCTCTTCGTGAAAGAATAGGGAGACGCTACATAAGTATTGATCGTCGTCCGTTGAAGGGGAAACAACACACTTGCGCAGCGTTGTTTTCCAGTCATCGCAGTGATGGAAATAAGGAAGCTTGATTTTTGTATGGCATTTAAAGTGCCAAAAAAAACATTCCACCCCGTCAATGAATAAACCCCAATCGTCCCAACGATCCAAGCAATATATGCCCTTCTTGTTAACATCAATTTGTTCCTTGGAAGTGATGGATGACAAATATTTCTTGTCCTCTTCTTGAGCCCAGACAGATGAATAGTAGTTCGTCTCCATGATAATCTTTTTGACTTGTTTTATTCAGAAGTAACAAGCCAATTCATGCATCCCTCTCTTTATATAATAACTCAATTCATATACTAGTTGTTTCCTAGTATAGCTAGCTCTAGGGAAACGAATGTTTTTTATTAATTCCTTGCTCATGTCAAGCGTATATATGTTTAGCCAAAACCAAAAAAAATAAAGCACTTTTTGACTTTTATTAGGATTCCTATTACATATTTACTTTGCCAAAAATAACTACTCTATAACTTTTTGTTTTCCAAATACTTTAAACCCTTTTCTCACTTGATCAAGGTGCGTGTAAATACAATCAAATACACATGAAATCCACGTCATTTCTTAATGATATGTCAGAAAATAAATATAAAAAAATATTAATAGCATTTTAAAATTCTATTTTTTACTTTCGCTCTCGTTGTAGCCCTTTCCCCATCCCCTTTCTCATCTGATCTCACTCGCCCAACCAAATCCAAACCCATCTCCCATCCTTTAGCAATGGCGATGATATTTATCACGTTCATCTCCGGTGAAGAGTTGAAATCGAGTAAATGGACTAGTATCAGAACAATTTCTTGAGCTACTGCAATCAATACGTTCTTGTCGTCTTTCTTTAACAGCCCAAGATACGAGTCCAATATCGAGTTCTTCGACTCGATCGTTTTGATCTGAAACCGAGTTATCAGGTTCCTCGATTCAGCCCGTATAGTCTTGTGATTCGAGTTTTCAATTTTAGAGAGAAGTTTCTAGTTTGAATTTTCAAATTAAAAGCTCAAAATCATGTAACCCGTTCTCAATTCGAAGACAAATAAATCAGAAATGGATTTGAAGATATATTTCTTTTTGATTTCATATAACCATTTCTGTTGAATGAGAAAAAAAATTCTTCTTCGGTTTCAATGAGTATTTTTTACGATAAGAAATCTACCGACGGCGGACCTAATTATCCTAATTATTTTTATTTACAGAAAATTAGAAGAGGAAAGGAATATTTTAATTTTTCCTTTTTAAAAATAAAATTTCTGATTATATGTGTATTTCTAGCCGTTCACGCTCTTAATTCGCGTGTAAATCACAACATTTTTTCAACTCATCAATTTTATTGCCACATAAGTTTGGTCAATGATAAGAAGAGTTTAAAATATTATATTTCATTGAGTTTAAGGGATCGTTTGGTAGAGTGTATAAGAATAATGCAAAATAGGGTGCATTAGTAGTGCTTGCATTAGTAGTGCTTGCATTAGTAATGCTTGTATTAGTTATGCAAACATTATTTCTTATACACATCTTGCATAATTTCTATTTTAAAATATATGTTTACAAAAATACCCTTCACACTTTATTTATTTTTACACTTCCTTTGTAAAAAGTTCTTTGCTAAAACATCAAAATAAAATTTCTTTGCTAAAACATTATTAACTCTTCTTCTTCTTTTTTCAAAAATATATTACATAGTTATACTATTGCATCAAAATATTTTTGTGAAAAGTTGGCAAATATTTTTTTTTTATCAAATTTATCGCCACAATAGTAAAAAATAAATGATTAAACCGAAATTAGATTTTAAAAAAAGATACTTAAGAGGTAGCCTATTAAAATGGAACTTATCAACCATCAAAAACTTCTACAAGCTCAAAAGGAATCTCAGTTGGAGCAATAGCTGGCATATCGATTGCATCAGTTCTTGTGGTTAGCAGCTTGCATGTAGTTCTTGGAACCTTATAAACACAGTAGTAGTTTTTTTTTGGATGAATAGTGGGGCAGACCCTTTTATTAAATAAAATGAAATCAAATCAAATCCTCCAAAAAAAAACCATATTAAGACACCAACAAATTTAAAAACACTAAAAAACAAATAAATATAAAAATAAAAATATATGACAAGAAAGAAAATGAAAAGATTCTAGAGTTGTGAGAAAATGCTATGAAATGTTTTAAAAGGGCTTTGAGGGTAGTTTTGTAATTATTTAATCTAATGCAAGTGTTAAAATGCTATGTATTACTAATACCTAGAATTACTTGGTATTAGTAATACACACCTAATGCATACATTATATTTGCTAATACACTCTACCAAATGACCCCTATGGTGTCTAGTTGACAAAGTTATGAGTAAAAGGGTCCAGTTTACAATCCGACCCAAGTATAAGGGCCTATCAGACCCTTTTGCCTTTCAATATATGTGGTGATGTTTGATTAAGTAAAGTATATTATTTATAACTAGGGATAAGGGTTTGAAAAATATCTCAACTTTGGTCGGATTTGTTGTTGCGATACTAAACTTTCATAAGGACCTATTACCTTCCTAGACTATTTAATACCTTATTTTTTACCTCCTGAACTATTTATAATTTTGCATTATTTTTTATGTCCACGTGGGCAAATATATATGTTTAAAATACAATATTAAATAGTTTAGGGAGGTAATAGGTCCTCATGAAAATTTAGTATCGCAACAGCAAATTCGACTAAAGTTGGAATATTTTTCAGACCCTTATCCTTTATAACTATAAATATAAAAAATGAGTCATAGCTTTTTTAAACAAACTAAAACGGAAAAAAAAAGGTCACATTAAATAGAGAACAAATTGAGTAGTGATATGAATGGATTCATGCCTCCATTCAACAAGTTTATAAAAGGTTGCAATTGATACTTTTCATTGTCATAAGCATTTTTAGTCCATCAAAAATTGATATATTCTTTTTTTTTTGTAGTTGTGATTTTCGGGTATCCTTATTTAACCTTTTGATTAATTTGTAAGTGCACTTTTAATCCTTTAAACAATGAATCTTCACAAATTTATCGAATTTTATATAATCCTAAAATACTCAAAATTTAACTATTACAAGGACCTAAACCTCATCAATAATTTAGGGATATATTGTATTACATTTTTTCATACGTTTAAGGAGTTAGTAACTTTTTCGTTAATTAATATCCCTTCATTCCTTTTTAGTTGTCATAGTTTTCAATTTTGAGAGTCAAAAAATATAAATTTTGACCAACATTTTAAGATGTATTTCATTATATTTGATATGGAGAAGGTTGCAAGTTGTAATACTTTTTGAATATCTAGCGCAACATGACAACTAAAAAGTAATGTGGAAAGTATGTTGATAGTAGTAATAGAAAACAAGTAATTCATTCGTCCAACCTGACTTTCATTTATGATAAAATAAAACACTGAAATGCAACACAAAAAAAAGAAAATACGAGAAGATTACTACACATAATCCCTATGGCATGTTTGTCTCAAGCAGCCATGAATTTGTAACTGAACACTCTTTCACTGCTACTTTGAGATGTAGTAGGCATCACTGTCAAATTATGGTGAAAGGACGAAACTACCATCGTAGGATGAGTAACAATAGCTTGGTAATCACCATGGAAAAGTGAAGTCTCGAAATAACCCTCAGCATTTGTAGTCCCAACCAAATCCTCATGTGTTAATGACACACGAATTTTGTCAACAACATCTCCAGTAGCTAGATTTTTGAAGTTGTTATCAGTCAAACACATTTTGTAACATCCATTTGGTGTCCATGCTGACCAAATTAGTAATCCTTGAACAGCTGGATGTCCAACTACCTCCTTAATAATTTGATCCAAGAATTGCGCCTTCAGTGTCAAAAAAATAAGATGTTAGAATAATTATGATTAAAATCTTTGATTCGATTCACTTTATAGAATAATACCTGATTTGGACTGCTTTGGACATCCAACTCAGTGATCCAAATGGGCAATTTTGCAGAAGCAAGTGTATCGATTGCGGACCTAATATAAGCCTGGTTAGGAGTAACAAAATGTCCTTCCAATCCAATTCCAAGAGAGCCTCTATACCCTCCTGCTCTTATTTGTCTAATCTTATTAAGATAATTGGCTGGTGATGAAGCTACATCGCGTTGATCTTCTATCGTATTAAATTCATTCAAGAACAAAGGTGTTCTATTATCAAATTGTGCAGCCAAACGATAAAAGGTAGCAGATGCACTTGCACCAAGTTTACTCTCAAAGAAATTGAAGTGAAGGTTTTCATTCACAACATCCCAATGAATAACTTGGCCTCTATATTTCGCAACGACTGAACCAACTCTTCTTCCAGCAGCAACAGAGAGTTGTTGTGGGGATAGTGAAGGGACCCAATTTGGCTGAAATTTTGGGTCATCCCAAAGTATATTATGGCCTCGGATACTGACACCTTTGCTCTTGCATAAATTGACCATTGCATCAGAAGTTGAGTAGTCTACTTTGCCTTGAGAATTTTCAGTACTATACCATTTCATTTCATCCTCAAATACTGTGTACTTGAATCTCGAGAAGAACCAATTTTGGTAAGCATTGTTGTTAAGAATGTTTTTGTTGATTGCACAACCAAATGGGAAATTGGCTCTTCCTTGTATCAAAGAGATTGTCGCATTAGGTAAAGGCTTGCCTTGCGAGTCCACCACTTGGATTGACACTTTGCTTTTGCGTACCTACATAATATTACAAGAAATGAAATCGAACATATATATAGAGAGGAGACCATAGAGTAACAATTTTTTCAAAGTTCTATTTTGTACCTTTTCAATGGTTTGAGTTTGATGGGACGTCCACTCTTCTTGGCTAAATGGTTGTACTGAAATATTGTCTATCCATATGTCAACTGCTGTATTATTAGTCTGAGAAAAGGAAAAAGATTGAAAAGATCGTTATTGATTATGTTATTCATATGATAAACACCAAGCTATAACAAAAATGGTAACTAGTCAAATAGATTTGATGAATGAGGGAAAAAAATTGATCACCTCAAAATAGAGATGAGCAGGACCAGAAGCATTGACAACTAAGCCACCCTTGAACATAGACCAACAACCAGATTTAGCATTAGCCCAAGCAGCATGTTGAAAACCACCTTGTGTCTTGAATATGACTGCTACAGTGGCATCATCACCATGGTTCACTTGTACCCATCCTTAAAATTAAAAACATAGTAGTAATATATTAGAAAAAAATAATCTAAATCGTCGTTCACTTATGCTTAAACTAAAAATAATTCACGGATATATAAGTGGAGAGTTGTACCAGAAACTGCGTAGAGCTTGTCTTTGTCCAATTGAAACTCTTGTGAAAAACCATGATACGGTCCTTTCCTCTCTGAGGCAACGATGAATTTATTTCCATCGCTTGAAACATTGTTCTCAATTTTAGCGACTCCCAAAACGGCCCAACCATTTAATCCATCATTAAATTCTGGATTTGTCACGATCCCTCCATTATATTGAGGTTTAAGAGGATTTTTCAAACACTGAAACACAAATTAAGAACCATAAAAAATGATTAGTAATCAATAAAATTAAGCAACAAGAGAAAAAAAGAAGTTAAAAGTAAGAAATTATGCCTCGGCTGAAAAACTATAGTCATAATCTAGCGCATGGACTTCAAAACCTGACAAATATATAAAAATAAAGTCATAAGATAATATAAACTTGTTTTTCTAGAGAAAAAAAATTAAAATATTTAATTAACCATATATGAAAAAAAGATATTTTTTTCTAAAAGTTATTATACAAACCTATCGAGATGAGCAGCAAACAACATAACACAAGAACTACACACTCTCGTTTCATGATGTCCATGGAAAAATAATCTGCATTTTCAAATACATAATTACTATATAATTCTGTTATATATATTATGAAAAAATAAAAGAAATGTATGATGCGAAATTTAGTATATGTAAGATCGCAAGGAAGAACGACTTTTCACTGAGATTGAAGTTACAAAGTATTATAACATTCCCATTCATAACTATGCTAAATCAAACAATTTAATCAAATATAATGATTAAAAAAATCATTAGAACCGTTTTGATATAAACATCAGTTGAATAAAAAAAAAATCCCTCTACAAATCCCCTCCAAACAAAGAAAATAATCTAGAGGACTAAGAATTATTTTAACTTACAGTGTTAAAATGTAATGATATTTTTGAAATGTTCAACATCAACACTATTTATAGTGTAAAACTTGGCTTAAAATTGATTTTGAATGACAAAAACGGAAAATATTTTAGGCAAATCAAACAAGGATTAGGGAATTGATTAGATGTAAGAGTGGGTAATTAACTCGATAGGAGGAAGAATAGGAATTTAATTAGATAAGAGACTGAGTTTGAATATTTTGTTTAAGAATGATTTTCTTCTTAATTAGGTGATATTATTTCTGAAATTGAAAATCATTGCTTAAATATATTTTTGCTACATAATAAATTATTCCAAATACCTTATTCTATAAAATATCTAAACATATTTGCTACTTTATTCATAAAATTTGTTATGATTAAATATTTAAATTTATTTATATCGGCCGCACGTGTACTAGTACTAATTCTATAAAAACATATTTTAAATTAGTTACTTGTATGGAAATCACTAAAGATTAGGGAATTGATTAGATAATAGATAAAGGAATCAATTAGATATGAGGAGGATTAGGGAATTAATTGGATAAGATGTTACGTTTGAATATTTTATTTTCTGGTAACTGAATTTTAAAACTATTCAAATGTTTCATAAGGTGAATTTAATTATCTTAGCAAATGCGAAATATTATATATTTGTTAAGAATGATTTTAGTTTTTATTAGGCGAGATCACCTCTTAAATTTTGAATATCGATCATTGCCAAAATTTATTTTTGCTACATAAAAAATTGTTCCAAATACTTTATTCTATAAAATATCTATACATATTTGCTACTTTAATTCATATATTTTTTATTATTTATATTGGTCACATATCACGCTACAATTTTTTACTATTGAATTATTTTTGTCTTTTTAATTTAAAATAAATATTTAAAAGCTTTTTATTTATTTATTCGAACACTACAAAAAATTTAAAAGTTATTTTGGGCTTAATGCTCGTCGATCATACAATTTCATTTCGTTCTTGAATCGTGATGTAATTGTAAACCAATTATTTTATTTAGCAATAGATCAGGATCTTGTATCAAAGAAATATATATTTCTATTTATTTACCTTTACAGTGCTTTGATATTTGATGAATTTTTCCCTTTTAGCCTCTTGAGAAAATGGTTTTACTGATATGTTGTATGACCATAACTCAATGACTGGCTATTGTTGGCCTATACTATATAAATAAAAATAAGTGAAAATGATTAAACAAGTTGAATTAGGACAACTAGCTAGCCATCACAATTTGTTCAAAAATTTCTTTATACTTTTATTGAAAGAGTACTAAAATATACTCCATATAACTAACCTCAAACACCTGAAGTACTTAGTATTGAGAGTTTGGACCTAATTCATACCATAAATCAAATGAGCGAGTTGATTAAATTTAGATAAGTCAAAATAATTCGAGTTAATAAGTAAATGAATTGTATATATATTGATCTACTTATGATTTACTTGGGCTTATGTGGATTGAGTCGATATAGGCTAAACAATGATCAATACACCACACCACACTCTTACATAATTTTATTTAGGTAATTAATTTTGTTATACTTGTATTTTTTTTTTTTAAAAGTTAATTTTTGTTTTTATTGATACCACAAGAAGGGGAAGGAAACTCCCGATACATACTTATCTAATTTCCTAAACAAACTTTTTTTCATTAGAGCTATACATAACTTATAAATGAAGTACTTATTTTAGAAAATATTTTGAAAAGCATCTCAAAATATGTTTGCGTTACCATGTTGATCATAATAGAAAAAGAGTCGTTCTTTCATTCAACTTTTGTATTCATAACATTATTTATAGATTTACTATACATATAATCTCTATGGCCTATAATAGTCTTATGCAGCAGTAAATTTGTAACTCAATGATAATTTCTCATCTCTTTCAGCTGTGGGCGTAACTGTCAAGTTGTGATGAAAGGACGAATCCGCCATGGAAGGATGAGTAACAATGGCTTTATAATCTCCATGAAATAGTGAAGTCTCGAAATAACCCTCAGCATTTGTAGTCCCAATCAAATTAAACCCTCATGTGATGATGTCACACGAGCTTTGTCCACAACATCTCCAGTCGGTAGATTTTTGAAATTGTTATAAAAAAGAGTGACCTAGTTTGACTTGACACGGAGTTTTAGAAAATAAAGAAGACTTTTGAATCTTGTGGTCCTAAATTAAAGTTATGTCAAATGTATTAAATTGTCCTTCAATCTTGTGGCTTTAAACATGTCACGTGGAAAGCTGAAATTAAAATGTTACCAAAAAAGGAAATAAATCATTCTTTTTGAAACAGCCTAAAAAGAAAAGGAGATCATTTTTTTTCAAACGGAGGGAGTATCAGTTAAAACACATTCTGAAACATCCATTTGGTTTCCATGCTGACCAAATCATCAACCCTTGAACTGCTGGGTGTCCTTCATAACTTGATCTAAGACTTGTGCCTGCCAAAAGGAAAAAATTATGGGAAATATAATGTATTCATCGACGTAAAATCTTCAATTTACCTGATTTTGCTCTGGTCAAACAGCCAACTCAGTGATCCACATGGGCAATTTTGCAGAAGCAAGTGTATCGAGTCCGGCCCTAATATAAGGTATGGTCGGAGCACCAAAATGTCCTTCTAATCCAATTCCAAGAGGACCTGCGTACCCTCCTGTTCTCAGTTGTTTAATCATATTAAGATAATTAGCTGGTGATGATTGTCCGTCACTTGGCACTTCTATCGTATTATATTCGTTCAAAAACAGAGGTGTTTTATTGTCAAATTGTGAAGGTTGCACCAAGTGAAGATTTTCATTCATAACATCCCAATGAAGAAGTTGGCCTCTATATTTCGTAACAACTCTTTTTCCAGCAGCAACAGAGAGTTGTTGTGGAGACAATGCAGCTAGGGACCCAATTTGGCTGATATTTTTGGTCGTTCCAAAGAACATTTTGGCCTCGGATACTAACACCTTTACTCTTGCATAAATTGACCATTGCATCAGAAGTTGAGTAGTCTACTTTGCCTTGGGATGTTTCAGTACTGTACCATTTCATTTCATCTTCAAATACTGTGAATTTGAATCTCGAGAAGAACCAATTTTGGTAAGCATTGTTATTTAGAATGTTTTTGTTCATTGCAACACCAAATGGGAAATTGGCTCTTCCTTGAAACAAAGAGATTGTCGCATTAGGTAAAGCCTTGCCTTGTGAGTCAACCACTTGGATTGCCACTTTGCTTTTGCGTACCTACATAATATTACAAGAAATGAAATCGAACATAAATAGAGAGGAGACCATAGAGTAACAAATTTTTCAAAGTTCTATTTTGTACCTTTTCAATGGTTTGAGTTTGATGGGACGTCCACTCTTCTTGGCTAAATGGTTGTACTGAAATATTGTCTATCCATATGTCAACTGCTGTATTATTAGTCTGAGAAAAGGAAAAAGATTGAAAAGATCGTTATTGATTATGTTATTCATATGATAAACACCAAGCTATAACAAAAATGGTAACTAGTCAAATAGATTTGATGAATGAGGGAAAAAAATTGATCACCTCAAAATAGAGTTGAGCAGGACCAGAAGCATTGACAACTAAGCCACCCTTGAACATAGACCAACAACCAGATTTAGCATTAGCCCAAGCAGCATGTTGAAAACCACCTTGTGTCTTGAATATGACTGCTACAGTGGCATCATCACCATGGTTCACTTGTACCCATCCTAGAGATTAAATATATCTCAATAGTCATTCATCAATGCTTAAGCTAAAAATATTCAGACGAATATATAATTCACGTTATAATTGTTGAGAGTAGTACCAGAAATCACATAGAACTTGTCTTTTTCCAATTGAAACTCTTGTGAGAAACCATGATATGGTCCTTTTCTCTTTGAGGCGACAATGAATTTATTTCCATCTTTTGCAACGTAACGTTGTGTTCAATTTTAGCATCCCCGAGAAGGGTCCATCCAGTTAATCCATCATTAAATTCTGGATTTATCACTATCCCTCCATTATATTGAGGTTTAAGAGGTATTTCCAAACACTACAACCATAACCATGACAAATGATGAGTAATTAATTAGCTAATCAACAAGACCAAATATTAAATATTTTTTTTTATTCTTGTAAATGATTTAAAGCCAAAAAAAAGAAGAAGATATATCTCGGCTGTATAACTGTAGTCATAATCCCTCGCATAAACTTCAAACCCTGTCAAACATGTAACAATAGAGTCATAAATTAGCATATCTCAATTTTTTTTATTATGAAGGAATTTGTTTTGACCAAATAAATGTCTAAAAATTAGAAAATATTTTTCATAAACTATTTTTCTTTGTACCAAACACACTTTAATGAAAAAAAGAGATTGAAGCAAGCAGTAAATAAGAGTCCGGAGCCTAAAGAGCAAAAAAAATTGTCAAAAATTCCAAAAGGGCACATCACTTTTTTTTTTAACCAAAAGGGCAAAATCGCTGCTGACGCAGCGATTTTCCTCTGACAAAATGACAAAATCGCTGCCCAAGCAGCGATTTCGT
>JAJOOS010011250.1:0-17360 GCA_029582725.1 Solanum chiquidenum | reverse complement strand
TCATCAAGATTTGTACCATTTATCATAGTTTTAGTAAACGAATCAAGCTCATCCAAGCACGTAACGTGGTTAGTAAGCACACCACTTAGCCAACTTTGCGCATTGGCATTCCCTGAGCCACTTCTTTTATCAATTGCTTCAATTGAATCAGATACTAAATCAACTGACAGATCAAGTAGCTCAAGACAATCAGTTAAAGCCCCTTGTTGATGAATGTCATTGATCTGATTCTTTATTTTACGAACCACTGGAATTGCATTGTTCATTTGATGAACATATTTAACTAAAAACTTCTTCAGAATACTAAGTCCATCTGAATTTGATGTGACAATTTCATTGGACATTAAATCAGAGACATAACTGAGGCAGAGTTGGGAATCTTGTGCAGCCTTACATAGATTAGAATGTTTAATCTCAAATTGATATGGAGAAACAAGAAACACAACTAAGAAGAGAGCAACAAACAAAGTTATGACAAAAGTGAGGATCTTCAAGCTGATTATGGGATTTTGTTTGTGTGTTTTTGTTAACAAAGGTTGATGAGGAGTGGCCATTTTTTAGAAGGCTGTAACTCTGTTATGTGTTGGATGTTTTGAAACACTTTCACTTACTATAATACTTTGTTTATATAATATGTGTCATTCATATACGATGACGTATTTTAGGTGGTTAAACTTTAACGTATGTAATAATGGATGCTTGAAAATATTCGTAAAAGTTTTCTCAAAATTTGAGTCGAAAGTGTATGATAGAACCACTTTATCATTTAACCACATTCAAATTTGTAACATATCATAATTCGAGTGTCTAAATGAAATTTACTGATAAATTTAAGGGATGTAAATGTATTTGGCCTATGTTAAAACTTAAAAGAGGGGTAATTGTTTGGTAATGATCATGTGTGAGGGAATAATAGAGTACATATTAGTCCTTATACAAATTTTTCTGTTTACTTGAATCAATTGATATTCGTAATTTAGTGGTTCGATAAATTTTGAGTCGCACAAACAAGGTGTATTAAGAGGAAAGCATTCTATGTTAGAAACTTTTTTATTACTAAAATTCGACTTCGAAATCTTTAATTAAAGTTAAAGTGATTTAATTCATCTTATCATATTCCTCGGTGATTTACCGCTCCCCGTAAATGGTGGAAGAAATTTGGGTGCTTGGTGTGACTAATGGCCACTCACCAAGTACTCAATACTCACAAATATCTCCATTTTTATTCTATCTTTAATTTTCATTTATGGAGTGGAAGCAATAATAATATACTCCCTCCGTCCTATTTTATGTGACACTTTTCGGATTTCGAGATTCAAACAAGTCTATCTTTGACCGTAAATTTTTCATAGACCTTTTAAACATTTTGAATTATCAATTATTGTAAGTTATAGTACTTTTTATATGTAATATACTGGTCTAGACTCTAGACAGTAATGTGATAAATTTGACAAAAGAGGGAGAATTGATGTGACTTAACTACTTTGTCCAAAGTAAGTAGGAGTTAGGACCATCTTGAAATTGTGTTAGTAGAACTTTCTTGAGGTGAGATTATTAGAACGGTTAGATTCTTTGGTTCTTAATTGAAGGTCGCAAATTTAAGTTCAGAAATAAAAAAAAATATCAAAATAAGAAATATTTCTTTCTTTACTAGATTTGAACTCGAACTAATCAGATTAATAAGTATCGAATACCTAAAATCTATGAATTATCTCTTTTTTAAAAACTTTTATTTGACAATGCAAGAAAGTGGCTATTGAGATATTCAAGTAAGATGAAGTCTGCTTCAAGTCTCATCATGGAACTATGAAGTATCAAAATAGTAAAAATAAGATGTTGAAAATAATTTAATGTAGAGACATTGTCTATTGGTTATCTAGCTTATCAAAGAGGACATACAGTGTCATCTCCTTAGAATTACTCTATAATTTAAGACGATAAATATTTACTGAAACATATTCTGTAGTTGGATCAGCCCTTTTGCTTAGTATGTCGAGGGTGGATTAATTAATAACTGCTTTAGCTTTATCGACAGAACTCATTCATAGACACTTTCCATTAGTTAGACTTCACACACTATATAAACAAATAGTTGAAGCGTGCGATAGAAAGCGAAAAAACGAATTGATTAACTATTGAGTGCGAGCCCGTAAATAGACGACTATGAATAGTTCAGATGCGAATCATTATGAAATTTTTGAAAAGACGTGTGAAATTTATTTTCCTCCTAAACTTAAGTCGGGTAGCTTATCAAAGAGGACATATAGTGTCATTTTCTTAAAATTATTATTTAAGATGATAAATATTTACTGAAACATACACATCTAAGGGAGTCAAATCATTTAGATATGTTAATTTGAGAAGACGTGTGAAATTTATTTTCCTCCTAAACTTAAGTCAGGTAGCTTATCGAAGAAAAATATTAAAAAATTTATTTAATTTTCAATGTACCAAAAATATTGTGATTGGTTGCAGAAAAAGATAATGAGTAATTATCACCTAGACAAGGTGATAATTTTTTCAAAGAAGAAATGGCACTAAAGCTTTTAGTGGAGGCCCATAACTCATAAGGTCAATTTGATTATATAAAATTGCCAATGTTTTCTCCACCTCCGTTATCGTCGTGTCAGTTTCTTCTTTCCGTTGTTTCGAGCGAATTATAGATCACAAGATTTAAAACATCAAGAGGATTTCATATCTAAATTTTGGATTTTGAGTTGATTGAAATGTATATCATGTATAGTTAAACTATATTCAACTTTTCGAGTGTATAGCTCATGTATATATAGATTATATTGTATAGTCAATGTATACTTTCTATTACTTTAGGCAAGTTATATTGTATTAGTCCCTGCATATTTTCTATGATTTTTTAAATTATTATTTTTATATAAATTAAACATGATTATATTTATTATAAACTAATGAGAAAAGATATAAAATCACCATTGAAGTTGTCCCGAATTTTCAAAAAGACACCTTAACTTTGAGGGCGTTTTATTACCCCACAAAAGTATTGAATATTTTTGTAAAATGACCATTTTCTCATTATGTTTGTGAACACGCACATGATGCGGATGAAAGTTTGTTTTTATGGTCAAAAACCAACTAAAAAGTGTCACATTTAAGTTATTTTCTTTATTAATTATTTACTCCATTCAAATTCATCATCTTCCCCAACAAAAGAGAGGTAGGTACTGAACTGATGAAATCAACTCAATAAGGTAGGAATTCATTTCAATTTCCAATCGAAAAAGCTAATTTAAAGTTGTTCAAGGTTTCATTTCTTCTTAATTTCATTTAGTTTAGAGAACCCAAAAATCAAACTAAACTCTCAAATCGATCAATTGTTTTTTCGGAAGGATCAACATCGACATGAGACTTGCCAACTTCTGAACTTTGATCGGCGACGTCATCGTCAGAGTCGCAAATTGTTTCAGAGACTTGTCCATTGAAGCTCGGGCTTTATCAAGCCATGGTTTAAAAACACCACTCAAAAGACATGGCTCTGAATATCACTATGGTCGATTTCAACGAATTATTCTTTGCCATTGAGACCACAAGCAGCTTTTCCGATTTACATGCCGATGAGGGTTTTTAGTTTGCAGCTGAAACGATTTGCTATTGTTACTATTCAAACATGTTAATCTTTAATTCAATGTTTACTCGGTCAGTCCTCCAAGAAATTTGACCAACAAACGTCGAAATTGTAGGAGATGATCCTCAACAATGCCTATGATTGAAGAAAATGACGAGAGAAACTAAGAAATGAAAAATGGAGAACAAGAGTTCTATTTTTCTAAACGATTTGGGTCGGGGTCGGGTTTGAAGAAATTAATTTAAATTAAATTAATAAAAAGAGTGAGCACCACACGCCTGTTCACAGTAGAGAAAATGGGTCAAAATGATTCTTTAACAAAGAAATTCAATACTTTTGTGGGATAATATGACGCCCTCAAAGTTAAGGTGTCGTAATGAATATTCAGAACAACTTTAGTGATGGCTTTATGTCTTTTCATTAAACTAATTACTTTATCGTATATATGTGTAACTTAAAAGGTACTAAGGCTATACAATAATATCCTAATAACAATTCTACTAGCATCTGTCCATTTCATATAACATAATTATTTATGAAGATAAATGATCTTCGATTACAATTTCATTATTGTCTTTTCCTACTATTCAATGTGCAGGTTCTACATATAATTGTCTTTAAAAGTGAATTATTTACAACGTATGACCTCTTTCAGATTACTCTATGAAATATTTCCTGTAAATCAATTGGACTATTTCGTTGTTGTGCGTATTCGGCGGTACACTGCTTTTCTTATTAGTTATTATATTTTTGTCATTGTTTTCTCTTTCTTCATATCTGAAAATCTCTACGAAATAGTAGTAAAGTCTGCATAGACTCTATCCTACCCAGATCCGGAGGTCCCACTTGTAAAATTCCACTATGTTGTGGAAAACAAATGGGGTAAAATCCCACTATGTTGTAGAAAACAAATGGACTAAATTTTGCATTTGAAAGTAATTGGATGTAAATGACCTCAAAAGGCCATTAGTGCAAAAACATCTTTAAAAGCAATTGGCCCAATCACAATGTTCATTCATATGGCTTCTCCAATGAGGCCCAAACCATATCAAGTACCAAAACAAAGCCCAAAAGGCCCATAAGATTATTCAACGACCAAAACTAAAATCTACCACTTTTTTCACATAAAAAGTTTCGAAATCGAAATAAATCAAAAGAAAATAGCCAAAGTTAACACAGTGACTTTCATCTTAAAGACTCTTATTCATCATCCCCTTGCCAATTTATCATTCACCACCACAACCATACTCACTTATCTAGGAAAAACTAATATTTCTCATAATCCTTACTTAGAAAACTATAATTACATTCAAGCATCAGCAATTTCAGCTTCATCAGCTGCAGCCAACATAAGCTCTGGGAGGATGCTTGTTTCTGCAGTTCCATCAAGGGCGTTGGGTAATCCCAACGCTCGTAGGGCGAGGTGAGCTGCCTTCTGTCCTGATATCATCATAGCTCCAAAAGTTGGACCCTGAACAATATAAAACATCTCCAATTAGTTATACTATTGGATCGGCTATATGAGCTTTTTTCAACTTGTTTGAGACTGAGGCGCAGGCAAATTATGAGTTTATATAATATAGGCGTTTAAGTACTTTATACTTACCATTCGTGGTGCTCCATCAATTTCAGCAACTTCCATTCCTGTAACAATCATTCCAGGTACAACTTCTCTGGTAAGTCTAACAATTGCGTCCTCAGCAGCGTTCATGTCCAAAGCTTTCATTCCAGGAACACTGTTGATCATGCCAATGCTCCTAAGCCTCTTAACACCGGTGGCGCCCATGGGGCCGTCGTGGCCACAAGAGCTGACCACAACCTTAGCCTCCATAACATTAGGGTCCATGCAGGATTGTGTGTCATGGTTCTGGGAAACCAAAGACCAGTTAGTGACAACACCACCGACTCTTCCGTTCTTCACGATAAGGTCCTCTGTTGCAACAGCATTGAAGAGCTTCACATTTGGCCTGGCCAAAAGCTTGCTCATGATGGTTGAGGTGAACAAGGCAGCGTGTTTGATGACCACGTAGTGGTCTTGCTCGTCGTAGTCAATGCCTAGCTCGTTCAGGAAAAGATGTGCTGGCTTACGCACAACCATAGCAGAGAAGAGTTGTCCACCTAGCCAAGCACCTCCACCAGGGCTCACGGATTGCTCAAGGATGGCAACCTATACATATGAAGTCAATTCACATAAACAACTTACAAGTACAAATTGGAGAACATAGATATTGTAATCGACGACAATTATAGCAATCAGAACATCAAATGACTTCATTGTGATCGCGAATGGCGTGTTACGTGTACCAGTCGGATCTAAGACGGGTTCTGTGTATTCAATTAAACTCATTGTTATCAGCTCAAATTCAGCTTAAGACTATCACAAAAGCAATTTCACTGGTTCACAAGCATATAAAAACAACTTTCCCAATAAATATATGATTTGTGTCTTGAATGGTCCCACTCAAATAATAACTAGCAAATAAGCCCAAGGACAAAAGTATCACATGATTTATGGGTACGAGTAAAGTTGCTAAATACTTTTAATAGGAAACCTGTGTCTTCTTTTGAGAAGATAATTTATCAGAAACAATCTCTATAGGCCTCTTTATGTATCAATTTATGTGGCACCTATTCTTATTAGTCCAGTCCAAAAAAGGTCACATTTTGTAACAAATTTCAATAATTGTCTCGCGAGTCATGTCAAATCAAACAGTAACACATGAATTTGCAGCGGATGAGTACAATCGAGGCCATAACAAGTCTACTGAGCCTTGATTTATGATGTATCAAATCTAGATCGAATTCGAGTTGCAGATAAAAGTCTGATATCGATAATGAATCCAATTTTATTGTATATGAATTCAAAAACGTGATAGCACTCGTAAACTTCAAATCCTGAATCTGTCAACTTAAATTTCGATATCTATGTATTAAAAAAAAAAGGTTATACCTGAACATCAGGGTTCTTGCTGAGTTCATAAGCACAAGATAAACCAGCAGATCCAGCACCAACAATAACAACATCAGTATCTGCATAAGTGATCATATCCGTCATATACCTCCGTGTCATTTCCCGAGCAACAATCGATTCCTTAATCGGATTAAAACTGAAACTTCCGAGATCGTAAGGAGGAGGAGGAGGAGAAGCATCAGCAGACATGGAAACAGCCATGTTTTGTGGAGTCGATTTAACGATTTTCAATCGAGCTTGTGATGAAATTGGAACGCCATAGAAGGATGATTTGTGTGTGTCAATGAAATTAGTCTTGGAAATAACAGAGGAAGCCAAGGTGGAAGCCATTGATAGAGAAGAATTGAGATTTTGGGGATTTAGGGCGGAGAAGTTTGAGTTTTGAGTGTGGAAATGGAAGGGGAAGAGGAAGGATTTATATAGGGGACTGACAAGTGTAGAGCTGAGTGATGAGAAAAATATCTGACATTATTATTTACAGTGTACGCCTATCTGGCTACGTAACACTTGTAAAGCATGCACTACTATCTCCCTAAAATTTATCGCGATATTTTATTTAGATATTAAATTATATTATACTATATATTAAAAAAAATATTTCAATATGTCAGATAGAATATGTGTGTCTATTAGTTTAATTTTATATAAATTTAAGTGTCTACTTGTACATATTCAAAGTTGGAGGGCATGATTGTTCATCGAAATCAAGTTAAAAGATCATGTTTATGTATTATGTCTTTTATGTGTGTGTTCTCATATATATCATCTACTTTGATTATATCATTAATCATAGTAAGCTATAAAATTAACTATAAATTTAAAGCTATGTATTTCACCTAAAAAAATATATATATATATGATTTTGAGCCTGTAGTAATATATATGTGATTATAAGAATTTCTTTTCAATGATAATTTAATGTTTTAAACTAATATTTTCTTTAGAAAGAAAACTAGTGTCACACAAAATGTAACAAAAGATTAATTATTGTGTTCAGATTTTAAAATGTAGATTAAGTTATTTTAATAACCACAGTAAGAAAAATGATTAACAGTACTCCAATAAAAGTTTTAAACCTTTTTTAATGTTCTAAAGTTCAGAAATAATTTAAATCTCCAATTTTGTTAAGAAAACAATTGAACTTCCTGCAAAATAAATTAAAATCTCACCCAAATATAAAACGTAATATTCTTTTATAAATAAATTTTTTTTAGTAAGTACCTAAACTAAGATAGAGGAAATATATACCATCCATGTATACGTGGTTAAGATTGATAATTTTCATACCAACGTTATTGTTTTTTTTTCTTTTTCAAAATCTATTTCCTTTAGTTAGAATAAATAAATTTAATTTGGATCCTTAAAATTTATTATATAAAACAAGAGTCACTCATTCAGATATATATAAATGGAGGGAAGTAATAATTGATAGAAACCCAATTAGTGGACACGTAGATAGGCATACAAATTTTTCTTTATTTCGAAAGGGATATTACGATTTAGTAATGCATTTGATTTATATCTTGTTATTTTACTGTCTCTTTTTTTATAATTTTGCATCAAATACTCTCTTTCTTTTAGCCGAGAGATCATTGGAATCAACCTCTACATCTCAAACATAAGAGTTAGGTCTGCATACATCCAAAATTAAGAAGTGGTGCATAATTGAATATACACTCATAATATATAATATTTCACCTCTATATACCACATAGTTTTCCAACAAAAGATGTGCACCGAACCACCCTTCGTTTAAGGTTTCTCCGCCCATGCATACATCTTACCCTCGTAGACCTCATCAGTAGAATTACACTAGATATGTTTCTTTTTCTTCTTTTCTTTTTTTTTTTAAAAAAAACTTTAATTTTGAGAAGGATAGGATTTGAAGGGCCTTAATCGATGATACAGTAAGGTTGGCCCACTTGTTCAGCAAGTGGTTTTGCAATATTGGGCCTTTTGATGTATTAAAGTGGAGGGCCCAGTTTTAATTGGACTATTTATCTTGATTTTTAACGATTTCTTGTCCTAGGAATACCCAATATATATCATATATAATTCCATATATTATAAATAAATAAAAAGTTACTAGTCCTAGAATATAAATGTTATTATATTTTATTTTTGAAAAAATATATATAACATAAAACCAACAATTTATTTTTGATAGGTTTAAAAGTAGTTTATAATATTGAAGACTGTGTAAAAGCAAAGAGGAGTATATAAAATTAATTTAAACTATCTTTGATCTTATTATATATGTCCATAATGATCTTATTATGCGATGCTCGCGATCGGTCAATCCACAATTCTCTCAAGGTATTCAAAAGTTGTCCCGATTAGTAAGAGTTCCAAAACGAACTCTCACCAAACATGCAAATTGATGCAGTAGTATACGTTTCCTATTATAAAGTGACAGGGGCAGAGGCAGAGTTAGAAGGGTCGAAGAATTCATTCGAATCCCATCTTTGGAAAATCACATCATTATATAATAAATATTAAACTTCAGCTTGGTAAAAAACCCGTCTCTTGTCGTTGATAATTAATGATGAAAACAAATATTATAATAAGTAGGTTATTTCAATTTCCATTCAACATTGCTGAATATCCTCTCATGCAAGGACAAGGTGCTTATCATGTCAAAAAGGTTATGCTAGAATATCGGCTACGAGTTCAATTAAATTCTTATTCAAATATTGTACTTATTTTAAATGTTTGAAAGATGTACATGTTATTAGTTTATAACTCGAAATTAAAATTTATAAATTTTAAATTTTGATTTCGGTTTTGAAAATGATACCATGGATTTGATTTATAGACATGTTGAATGGTCCAAAATTAGCTTCATTATTTTTTAGGTGTCATTGTGTTGTCCTTTCTAGTCTTTTCATGCTTTTTGGGTTGGCCCTTCTTTGATCATCATTTTGTGAGGTTGTTATGAGTGAAAAAGACACTTGCTATTTTAGAAATAAAATATCTCCCTCCACCACATTAACAAGATCTATTGGGGGCAAATAATTTGTTTTTTTGTCATAATCAGACACAAATTTAAAATGTATGCAATTTCAAGAAAGTTCATGATTTATCCACAAAAAATAAATATTGACTTAAGAAAGTAGAGATAAGATTTACGTACACATCATCTTTTCAGACATTACCTAAGAATCACATTGAATTTATTGTTGTGTTGTGGCAATATCAAGATTATATTATCGCTACAAGGATCATTTGATCGCTAGTTAGAGCTATACATGCATTAATAATACAATGATTAGTTATGAGTAAATCAATGTATTAGTTCATGTAAAATTAGTTATGTAAATTTCTAAATTACAAACTATAATCCATCCTTTATACATGAATAATTCACTTCCTTCCTAACCATCTACTAAACGAGTACTACTTTTATATGTAATTTATACCTATATAACTCATCTTCAAATCAACTCCCAAACGATTCCTCATAGACCACAGTAATCAAATTCACCATCAAATATTTACTAAGATAATTTTTACAAATATATTAAATTTTTATGAACCCGTATACAAACCTCTAAATCCGTCCCGGATAATAAGTGCCCCTTCAAGATCTCTAAACGAAATATTTTAATCGTATTGATGAAAGGGTTGCTTTCTAAAAGTATTTGACTACACAACAATTTTTGAGTGTCTATTTTTTAATCCTGACGCACTTCACTATCACTTTCTCTCTCATATAAAGATAGTGGTTAGCACTATTATTATTTTTAGAATTAAGAGCCTCACATTTTTTGTTCTAGCAATAATCGAACATTTTAAAGTTATGAACAAATTGGTGGTCGACAAAAAATTTGGAGAGGATCTTTAGCAGATATTTCCCATTTAATCAATCTATTTATATGACGTTGATAGGGATGGAGAGGAAAATCCACTTGACCAAAGGAACACATAAATAGGAATGTACACCCGAAAAAATCCGAAGTTGAAAAATTCAATTTTTATTTGATTGATTTAATTAATATCTGAAAATTCCAAACCAACCCAACCATATATCCCCCAACCCATAAAAATAAAAATTGGGAAGTGAGTTTGATAGTGTCATGGAATATGCCTAAAAATATTATCCTTTCCAAGTAGAATGAAAAAAGATGTTCTTATTATTGTGAAATAAGAAGCCTCTCTTATAGAATCTACAAGGGCAAAATTAGGTTATCGACTTTGCAAACAGTACTATAAGAATCAGTACTTGCATCCCGTCTGAAATAAATTGATACAAATGCTATAAAAAATGGAATTAACGATTGAATTACCCCTACCCTTTAATACTGAAGTCCAACAACAAAATTCCAAGAACCGGCAAATCAAGAATGATCCCAAAAATATGGATTGGCATTTAAGCAAATGAAGTGCTGCATATGCGGCAAATTCTAAGTAGCACTAAAGGATCACGTCTTTTGAGCACTCAGTTATATCATCATTGGTTTGTGAAGTGCTTGAAAATATAACACAAGACTCATATTCAGACGGAACATAGAGAAGCAAATACAGTGTTTATATCAAACAAGCAGAAATTAAACACTAGCAAGTTTTGTAGAACTGAGTTTGGATAGAGCATATCTCTGGCACTGACATAACAAGTACGATAACTGTGCAGCTGAGCCTGATGAGAGCAATCAGAAACCATGAATTTTGATGTGCTCTTTCTTCACAACTCCAGCCTGCTTCCACGAATCCAAAAAAGAAGAAAATTAGCAATGAAGTATACATACTATAACAACTTAACAGAGAGAGTCCTGCAAGATATCTATTAAGCTGAGCTACAGAATTAGTAGTGCTGTCATTCGCTGTTCAAGTGACACCAGTATATAAAGACCCAATATCGGAGGAACACTTGACCAAAAGACTTTTTGTTAATGAGCAGCTCAACCTATTAATAATAACCCACTTCAGGAGTTACAGAAGAAGTTAATGCAAAAAAGTGAAATTCACAAATGCTTGTTAATACAAGACATCAAAAAAAATTTAAGCATCTAATTATTCATAGAAAGATAACTTAGTATTGTACTAGCAAAAAAGGCATGCTCAATCGGCACCACACTCACCTGGACAAGAAATGTAGAAACGTTCTTCCGCTGGTCACCCTGAAGTTGAATAACCTTCATAACAATAAAATACATAGATAAGTCACGGAACTAGCAATTACAGAGACAGACACTAGAACGTGAAGTTACAAACCTGGCCTAGTTCAGGATCCTGAACGACAGTACCATTGCAGCAGAACTCTTTCTTGAGATCCTTAAGTATCTTGTTATAGCTGAATTCTTTCTTCAACCCCTGCACAGTTGTCAGGCTTTTCCTACCATTCCTTTGTTGTATACGGATGTGCACGTAATCTTTTGACCCAGCACCAGAGTTATCAGCATTTGCCTCAGCAAAGGGATCTACATAGCATGATAAAGCACCAAGACTGGTCAGGTATGGAAGATAAAGAAGATATAATTCATATCCTCTGAATTAGCATGCTTTCTTCTCAATCCTTTTCTTTCGTTGCATCTAAACTATCACTGTACATTAATAAAACATGACCCCAACTTTTTAACATTTAACTGAAACTGATTTACTGATCTGATAAGACAGGAAATACACGAAATTGCACAAAAAGAGAATATGATTTAAGGAGGCACATACCAAAAGCGGTAGGAATTTGGACGTCGAGATCAGACATGAAATTTGGCTGAGAGTAGAAGACAACAGGAGCACACAGATCTCGAAACTTGGATGCTCAGACCTAGGCAGATGAAAAAGAGTTCAGCAGCTATTACAAAAAAAAACAAGAAATCAAATTCCACGTGACAACCATCAACATAGACTGTTATCATTGTGCATACATACAATAACAAGGAATGATCTAAATACCCTATATAGTAGACAAGCAATTATATCAGATCATCAATACAAACCAGCACAACCTATCTAAAAAACTGGAAAATCAAAAGCTAAATAGGACATAAACTTGAACAGATGAAAGAAACCTTTATTAGCAAACAGAGTTGGAAAAGAAAAAACCACAACAAAAGATTGGCTACGCATCAGATACCAACAATTTTAGCAGTCAAGTACCAATATAATAGCAGTCCTGCAGAAAATTCCGATATTTATCACCAAAACAATACACAAGAGACAGATTAAGACAGATTCCATTATCATCTCGCATGTCGTATGTACAATAGGAAGAGGCGATCCACATATGTTCTAGTATAAAGAGCAATAGGAGGCAAAAGAACTGGTAAAAGCCCATCCAATATCCACCAAAAACAGAAAGAAAGAAAAAAGCTAGTGAATCAAACACAGAAACTTATTCATCAGAAAAAGAAATCCTTCACCACAAACAGGGTTGGTTAAGGTAGTCTTACACACATCTTTGTCCCCCCAACAACCATACTAGGCCACTCAACAGATAAACTATAATACGCATTAAAAAATAGCATAAAAATTCCAAAGTGGCATTACAATCCTTCGAAAACACAACTACAATTCAGCAAGAGAACACAAACCCAAAATAAAATATCACTAAGCATCAGAAACGGAAAACTCTACTATAAAACTCCTAAATAATTCCAATTCTTCAAGAAATACAACCAAACTATCACAACAGGAAACAACTCAAAAAAAGCTCTAAACAGCACCAATCCTCAGACAACAATACAACCACAATCAGGCAAAAAAGATAAAACAACCCAATACGAAAGCTTCATAAGACACCAAAGCCTCAGACCTTCGATGTAAAATTTCATAAAACATGAATACATAACCAGATCATTCAACAAGTATAACAACACCAAGCAGAGAAAACAACCAGAACACAGAGACAAAACACTAGATGATTCTTCCTATCTATCCAGTAACAAATATCCCCTGAAATTAATCAAGCTATGCAAAACCAACACAAGAAACCCACAAACCATCATAAATCAACATCTCTATCCCAAAATTCCCACAATTCTTGAAATAAAAATCCAATCTTTATCACAAAAACAGCTTCTAGACAAACAAAACAAACCTAATTCACCGGATCTGAAGCTTATCAACCAAAAGAAAGAAGTGGGTATTGAAGATATACCTGATCCGAAGGTTAGGGTTTGTAAAGATTGAAGACGATAGCAATACAGCAGACCCCAAAATCCGGATAAGTCTTTTGAGCAAAGCACAGAAAAGTCAGTACACAGAAGAAAAAAAGCAAATTATAATGTGAAATCAGCTAATAAAGATATGCTTTTGCCCCTTTTTGTTAGGTCGGTCTAAAAAACCAAGGAGGGAGACACGATACCCTGTGTGATGGACCAGCGTAGGCCCGTGGGACTGTTAAATTACTGTCTAGTCCTTGAACTTTTCAGTTAGTTTAGTTTAGCCCATTAAAGATAGTAGATTTGTCTCAAAATTAGTCCTCATGTTGTCGAACTCAATCGACTCTTAAAACATGAAAGAGTGTGATTGAGTTCGACTTCATTGTAGGATTAGTAGGGTTGTTTAAAATCGAATTAAAATTAATAACTTGAATTAAAAAATGTTATTGATTTATCGGTAATGAATTACTAATTCAACGATTTTGATTATTTTTTTAATATATATATATTGTGTAATTAATACTTAACGGTTGAGCTTTTTATTTTTAACGGATTGATTGAAAACCCAATAGTTAATTAGTAAATTATATTTATATTATTCGATATATAAAGTCTTTGACTTGAGATTTTATTTTTCACTCTTGATTACTCGACAAGATACTAGTGATTGTTTTTGAGCAAAATACAATATGTCAACTAATTTGGTTAATTCATTTAATTTGTCACATTATTTCTAAGTGATTTATAAAAAAAACAATAGTTGACATGTGTAGGAATTGAGCAAAAACACCACAATTATGAGTTGAATCATTGTTTTGTTGTGCAAGGTTCATCGTTCACAAATAAATGATAGCAACTCTTTTTATATTAAACACACTTATAATTACGAGAGCAGAGCTAAAAGTTCAAGTGTGTAGCTTTACCTCAATAATGCATTTGTGTTAAGAAATTCATTAAATATATAAAAATACTAAATTCAGAACTCAGTTATTAACACTTGAAGTAGCCAGTTCAAAAATTATGAACCCATACGATTAAAATCTTGGTTCCGCCCCTCTATATTTATAGAAAAGTATCACAACATCTAGGAGGGATTGAAGTTACAATTCATCAATTATGAGCTAATAAAACCCAATATAGAACATGTAATAGAAAGGTTGAGATCACAACTTGGACTTGGGATTCATTAATCATGAATTGAGCACTTTAAACTGAGACAAAAGATGTCTGGTCAATAGTATAGCTCTTTCTTTCTCCGGTCTCATTCTGAACAAGCCTTCACATTCCTAATCCGATAGTTGGACGACTTGTATCACCATTGCAGGTGTAAAACAAACTAGGATGTCTGCAAGAGACATACAATATATAGATGAGAATCAGCATAGAAAAAAATGTGTTGAGAGCAATGTCAGATAGAAAACTAGTCTTGAAAGAAAAAAGAAGACAGAGGAAGAGAATGATAAACTATTGACAACTAGTAATGTTAGCAGTGAACCAGTTGTCTCTAAATTGTTAACAGAGAGATATTATATAGAGCTTAAGTTCATGCGATCCAATGTGCCTCTTTTTGAACGAAAAGAGATAGGGAAAGACTCGAGTGTACATACCATGAATAGTTGCTAAATAGTATCTCTTTCCATAGTAGCTGGATCAAGGGCATCAGCTTCATACTGGGATAAGTACCATCAGAGCTTCATTCTGCTCAAATACCTTGTCAAGATCCAGAAATTTTGATTTACACTGCCACTCTGATCAAGGTTGTCTGAAATGCAAGCAGTTCTCGTTATCAAATAGCCTTCAAACTGTCACTGGAAGACTAGTGAGTTTTTTGTGCTTTTCTCTTGTCAGGCTTTCAGTCAGTAAAGTCTGCCTCAACGCGATTGATTAGAGATTCACGTAAAACTACACACTGCCGAGATTGCAAAATATCCTAAACTGGAAAATAGATCAAAGATTTGAATAGTTGAGAGTGTGAAGATGCAACATGGGAGGGAGGCTCCACAACATTACTTAATCAAATCTTAAGATGGTCCTCTCTCGTTACTCCGGGAGTCTCTCTCCATTTTCTACAGTTCTCTACTCTCCTGATTGAAAGCCAACTAAAAAAAAGGAGGGCCAATCATACAACATGATTTGACTGAGTCGAAGGGCGCACCATTGCCTTGTTTGAATAACTGTAACAGGAGTAAAACAGTCCAGATGAGGTTTTCTGCAAGAAATACACTTTCTGAGAAATTAGAATTAGAGGAAATATATGAAATTGCAGCATAAGACAGAGAGCAAGTTCTGAAAGGAAAAGATATGGAAAGAGACTGTGTTGGATGCAGCCATGTATATCTATCCCATCACACTCCTGTATGTCATTCATGAAGCTTTAGTGTAGAAATATAAGAGAAAAAAGGAACAACCCAAAGTTCTACCCTGAAAAATAGCACTGCATAAGCAGTTTAACCAGTCATCTCCAAATGTTAAGACATTGTTATATAGCTTAACTCCTGCCAAAAAGATACTGACATCCATAAAACATGTCAACCTCAGTCTGAATGAAGAGAGACGGGGAAGACTCGATGGCACCTCAATAGACTGAAAAGCATCCTATAGAAGTCACTATGTAGTGCTTCACCTAGTTGGATCAAACAGTTTTAGCAGGCTCCAATCCCTGGTTAACTGTCAGCATGGCATCATCTTCTTATTAAGTTAGCTATTTGCCTCGTTCACTTCAAATTCCTCGTCATGATTCAGAAATTTTTCTTTGTGATTCCCATGCAGATCAAAGTTCTCTGAAATGTATGCAGCATCAACTATCTCAAAAGAGTGTTGATTACAGTATAAAATGGTCTTGTACTTCTCGCTACAAGGCCAGTAAGTTAGTAATGCTTCTCTTTATTGTATTTCCAGTCCCTAAAGTCTGCCTTGAGGCAATTGATCACAAATTAAATTCATGCAAACTCCATGTACGTGAAGACGTGATATATCTTAAGTGAAAAAATAGATCAATGATTTGAATAGTTGACTTGACGACTTGAAGAAGCTGGGATCTCCACGACATTAATGAATCTATAACAAAGCCAGGAATGTACCAAACACGATTACCAGAAGCCAAGTAGAGTTGATACCAAAGAAGAAAATAGACGTACATACTGTTGTCCTCTTTATTCGGATTTTCTCATCATTGTCAACATAGTCTTCTGCTCTCCTGAGTCCTGAGTGAGGAGAAAAAAAGAGGCATCCGTACAAGAACGGGTTGAGTTGAGTTCTCAGATTGCCATTGCATTGTTCGAGTATCCATGACAGGTGAAAACAATCTAGACAATGTCTTCTTCTAATGCAACACAAAATGAAATTTTAACATAGAGAAAAATGTGTAGACTGTCAAGATACTATATATCTGCAAATTCCTGCCAATAAAATACTGACATTCATAAAGAACCTGAACCACTACCTACTTGAAGGTAGAGACACAGGGAAAATCATGGGGACAATATCAATAGACTATAAGCAATTAAGCACTCCATGAATAGATGTTAATTAGCGTCTCTCTAGTTGGATCCAGCAGTATTAGTACGCTCCAATAGGGGGACAACTGTCCAACTTCTTCATACTGGGATAACTACCTCTGCCTCACTCTGCTCAAATATATTCAGAACTTTCTTATTTGGTAATTTCCATTCCTTCAAAGTTGCCAGAAATG
>JAJOOS010011249.1:0-17851 GCA_029582725.1 Solanum chiquidenum | reverse complement strand
GAGGGAGGAAATCTGCCAGCTTTAAAAGATGAAGATTATATGGAGTTGCAAAAGGCTGCAACTCAAAGACTTTACTTTTTAGCATTCAGTGTGAGTTTTTGAGTAGGCTTTATAGGACTAGTATAGAATAATAACAGTAAAAATAATTTTCTATATATTAGTATTTCTTTTGAGTCTAAAAAACTATAAAATATTAAGTTCTTGCTTGAGTTTGTAGTGACATGTCGGACTATTAGGGACTTTGTTTTCTTCATTTAGTTCCTTCTCAAACTTTGACATTTTTTTTTTCTTTTTATTGAGAAGAGCAATAACTTACCTTATGAAAGTTTGGGACTTTGAGAGATAAAAATATAAAAGTAATAAGGCATTTGAATAGGAGCCCTATTAATGTACTAACACACAATAGCTAGGTTGGCCATCCACAACTCTCCAACTCACTTGGAAAAGAAAAGGGGAAAAAAAGAATCACTCTTTTATCTTCTTCCTTCAATTCTCTCTTTACCGCCAAAAGGATGTGTAGTGAATGAAGTTGTTTCTTTCTTAATCAAAGATTTCACATTCAATTTCTAGATATAAAAAAATTCTTGATCCTTCGTTAATCAGATGTCGCACATTCGATTCCTAAATATGAAAAAATCATTGATAAAAAGCGTTTCCTCTTGAATGGGGTCCTAAGTAGCGCAAATCTAGAATACTGAGATTTTAATATGAATAGCAAATGAACATTATGTGGAAAATCAAAAATAAAATAAAATATATATTCTCTCTTGTATGTTTATTACTTGAGGACTCTCTAGCTAGAATAACTACTGACTGATGAGGCGACTGATGAGGCGGCTTTGTTCAGGAACTGATTGTGTAAACATAAGCAAATGTTTAATGACTATTTTACCCTTGTCTGTGAAAGGAAATTTCTTTGAACTCTCTTGTCTTGAAAGTTTGTGGCTATTAGGAAGGACCAGATAATGCTGAGGAAGTTCCGGTCACTGTCACAGTAATAATTTTGTTTTTGAATAAATTACTTTAGCTTATTATGAAATATTTTTCATTAAAAATTGTCTTTAAGTTTTGAATAAGTCCAGTGTTGTGTATTGATCGGTTCAATTTGGTTTAAAGTTTCTTGGTTCGGCTTTTTGATTATTGATTTGTACACGTGCGAAATCGTTATAGAAGATTATGTTTAAGTTTGTAAAAACCCAGGTTTAGGACTGCGTAGCGATTCGATTTCACTTATTGATTTATAGACATGCTAATTCATTCTAAGGTATTAATATATTGACTTATCGATAGTTGATTTTTTGGTAATCGATAGTTATGATTGAGTTGTCAATTTAATCATTAAGATTTCACATAAAAATTAATTAAAAAACAATTAAAAACAAAGTGATAAACCATAAGCACCCCCTAACACTCTGTTTGGATCATTGTTACACATTGTTTCATAATGTATTGTATTGTATTGTACTCTATTATACTCTATTGTACTGTATTGTATGGTAGATACAATGTTTGGCTAGACTGTATTGTTTGTTGTTGTTTAATAACATTTTTATTGTTTGGTTTGACTATATCGTATTGTATTGTAATTTATAAATTTACTAAAATATCCTTAATTATTCTAGGGTAAGAGGTTTAACTAGAATTAAATAATATAAGGTAAAGGGTAAAATAGTATTATGAAATATTATGTAAAGATATAATTGGAAAAAGAAATTAAGTAACAATGGAAACACACCAAATTGGTTGTTCCATAAAATGGGGGTTTTCATTGTTACGTAACAACGTAATTTAACAATACATTTTAAGTAATAATAAAAACAAACATCGTAGGTATAATAACGATACAATATAATATAATGGGTAACAATGATCCAAATAGAGTGTAAGTGTTGGGACCCTAAGGCACAACATATTTAGATCGATGGATGTGAAATTTAAAAGAATATTCAGATGTAAATGGTCACATTTGAAACACACATTAAAAACATTAAAATGAGAAAAGGTCAATTAATATAATTTGATACTGACCTATGTGGATATTCAAATACACTAGCTAGTTTGCAGCAATGACACTGATGATTAAAGTTATTGATTATTATTTTTGTAAATAGTAATTGGTTGCATGTATTTTCCATTAAAAAAATATATGAATTATGATTTAAATATGAAATATTATCTAATAACATTAATTTAATAAACACAGAAAAAATTAGGGTACGTAAATTTGAGAACGAAAAATATAATAAAGTGAAAATAAAGTTTTAAATGTTTTCCAAATTTCAAATACAACTTCAAGTTGTATTGAAAAATTTCATTGCTAAACGGTGATTCTCAAATAAAATTAAAAACAAATCTACAAAGAAATGTAAAAATGTTCATGGCAAAAGTTTTGAAACTAGTCATTTCGCCAAGAGACTCGGTGCGCATTTGATCATGAAAATTAAAACAATATTCACTTTATTTGAAATTTTCAAAGTTGGAGTTTTGTTTGACTAAGTATTTTTTTGCAAAAAATAATTTTTAGAATTTGAATGTATTTTTAAAATATGATTTATGCCTCACAATTTTTAAAAACTAGCAAAATCACTCAACTCAACTAATTTATCTCAATCATACAATCAAATTTGCTCTAAAAGAGTAATATCTAAAAATAATTAGTCACATAATGTCATAAATTTGATCTATTATATGACCTACTACGTGTTATTATAAATATTTTGTCTCTTTATTTGAAATTGTTAAAATTGGAGTTGAAGACGATTAACTTGATAAAACATACAAGTCTTGAAAAATTGGTAGAATAAACAATCTTTACGATGTCACAATTTAAAGTTCAAAAACCGTCAACTCTAACGTCAAAATATTTAATAATACAAAATAGTCTCCATCCACACTATAATGATCATCCAGGTCATTTTTTATGTATTGCTTTATTTTCGGTGTTTAGAGCTTTTCTATAGTGGTCATTTATGACTTGCTGGAACTGATAATTCGGTCACATGGTCGTTCGTTTGGTTTTTATTCGAGTTTGTGTGTTTTGGAGCTTTTGAAACTTGAATGGTTGACTTTGGTCAAAACTTCAAATAAACGACCTTAGAATACAATTCTGATGGTTCCGTTAGCTCTAGAACGTCAAGTTTGATCTAGAAGGACCTTTGGGGCGGCCCCAAGGCTCCTGAGCTCATTTCGAGCTATCGTGTGGATTTTAGCTTAATAAATGGAGCTTGAATGCGAGACCCACTTTTTATCGATACGACTTTCATTGGAAGTTTTGACATCTCGATTGAGTTTAGAATGTCAAATTTGATGGGGTAACATATATAGTTCGTTTGCGTGCACGTATTTAAATTTTGAACTAATTTTGAGCATTCGAGCAGAGTCCGTTGGAACATAGCTAATTTGGCTGGTGCACTTTGTTGGTGCAGCCGCCCAAGCGGTTCTGGCACCGCTTAGGCAGAAGTCGCTTTAGTGTTCAGGGTGCCGCTTAAGAAGGGATTTCCAGCTAAGGGTTTGTAACACCTCAGACTTCGAGAAATGGCTAAAGGGGGAAATTTGGAAAAGTCCACGAAACTAAAATGGACCATAGACCCTTCACGACATCCTAGATGGTCTGTGTAAGGGACCACAATCCGTTAAGGATGTTGTGAGTGACCATCCAGGACTGCCCTAGGAAGGGTCACCTAGATGGCGCCCTAGACGGCCCGTGGTGACTTGGACGACCCGTCTAGGGGTCCGTACAAGTCACCCAGTCAAAGAAGTTTCACCCCAAGTCAGGTCTTGAGTGTTGGGGTAACTTCAAACTATCAAATTATAGGTCTTTGAGTCCTCTTTCCAACGCCACCAAATTTACCTAATCTCGAGCCCAGAGTAAAGAGTTGTATTCATTTTAGTGAATCCCTATCGAGCTGAGCAGCATGATGACCCACTAGATGGGCCATCATGCCTTAGACGACCCATTAAGCCCCTCTTGAAGGTCACCTTGTCAGTTTTAAGTGAGGTTTCTGCCTAGACGGTTCGTGAAGCTTCACACGGACCGTAAAGTCGTCTGTGAAGGAAACTTATCAGACTTGGAGCTTAGGGTCAACTTGAAACGGTCATATCTTTCAGCACAAAATGAATTAGGTGGCCTATAACCTATCAAATTAAAGATCTTTGAATCCTCTTTCTGACGCCACAGAGTTTTCCTAATTCCAAACTCGGAGTAAAAAGTTATGCCCAAAATAGTGAAGCCCAGTCGGCATAGCATCTTCACGACCCACTTGACGGGCCGTGGTGCTCTAGACGGCCCGTTGATACGTCCAAACTTACACTTCAATTAAGAAGTATAAACGGTCAATGACAATTTATAGAACTCAACTGAGTTGAGGTCGATCCCACAGAGAATTTGCTTACAGAAATAGCTTTACTGATGCTCTTACTCAGTGGTTGCTATTATTTCCAAAAGAAAGTAATTTTGGATAGTAAATATGGGGTTGGTTGGTATTTTAAGTAACTAATGTTTAATTTAATGTTCAGGTTAACAGGACTAAAAATCGTTTTAACTTCGAGATTGTGGTAGTTGATTTATGAGACTAGGATTGTGTTCCCCATGACTTTCGCTTAGTATTGAATCATATACGAGTAGTGGTCAGTTGTTAGCATTACATGTTCCTAGCAAGTTAGATACATATAAATGCTTCTCAGCCCTATTAGATGACTTTCATTCTTTTCCTCTCGCTTTTAAAATGTTTTCAAGTTTACCCTTGCAATGTTTGTTATTGAAATTCACTTCTCTCGAACTTGAATTTTCACTACAAACAAATAGGATTCAATTTCAGTTTTTCCAATTACCACCTTTCTCTCGAACAAGTGGTAAATACAGACAAGTTATAATGCGTGCACTTATTAGAAAGAACTTATAATGAAAGCAAGAATCACATGCGCAACTAACAATCACACTTTACTCGTATTTCAAATTTGATACTAGATTTTCGTCATGGTTCCCACAACGCTAGTTATGGTGTTTAGCCGCTCATACTTTCAAGACAAAAAACATTAATCATTTTTGAAAGCATAACGAAAAGTAACTTACAATAATTGCAAACCAACAAGAAATCTTGATTATCGAAAGCTTGATCACAATCACGAAGTTTGATTTCACAATAGTCGACAAAAACCAATTTTAGAATATGAAAAGTATCGCCTAGTTTGTATGATGACAAGTAGTCTTCAAAAATAAAACCCTAGATAATTAAATAATCTGTAAAAATGAGTCCCACTCGAAGTTAGACTGACTTGTCGAGACACCTCATAGACAACTTTACGGCTAGTCATGTGCCAGACGGCTCGTGAGGCCTGTCATTATCCCACACTTACACGAAATGGACTTCCTTCACTGATGGTTACCACGAGCAACTAGACGACTCATATGATGCTAGACGGCTCATCTAGTGCTCTGTGAACCTGTGTTCAACTTTGACTCCTCACTGGATTTCCTACCTCCTCTTCACGAGCAGTAATACAGCTTGTGAACTTCACCACGGCTCATCTAGACTCACTTGGACTTCAGTCAACACTTGGTCTCCACAACTTTGCACTTTCTCTCTCTCACGAGCCTTCAGACGGCCTGTCAAGTGGATCACGGCCCGTCTGGGGCTCCGTGGTCTTCACTTGCACTTGGTCACTTCCTCAGCCTTCACTGCCTCATCTTCACGAGCCCTCAGATGGCTCGTCATCATGACCATGGCCCGTCTGGGGCTCTGTGGTGTTACTTCAGTTCATTTTTTTTTTTTTTTATCTTTCACGCCCAAGTGTTTTACCTGTTCCAACATCAACAAACACATCATATATACATAAACACACTCGAGTTCTCACATTAATCCTTAGTTTTGAGCGTCAAATATGCCATGATTTCATGGTACATCACCCGTGAAGCCAGTCTTGAAGTCACTTCATCAACTTATAAGTTAGGGTCGCATTAATATTTTCCCCTTTGCGTTTTGTACTTAAACTACGTCGTTTTACTCAGTCTAAGCCTAATAATCTAGTTAGAACTACCTAGAACCCTCACTCTCCTAAAATCATCTAACTTAGAATGGAAAGAAGAGAAAAGAGGCGATAGTTTTCCTGAGAAGAAGCAGAGGTCTTCTTCAAGTTCAACCCCAAAAGAGGAGATAGTTTTCCGTAGTTCAGAAAATCATGCTTCAGAACTCGAATGTCATATCTTTCGGTATATTTATGTTGCATTTTCAGATAGCATGTCAGTATTTTGAGCTACTCAGTATTTCAGTTGCATTTTAGCTATATACATATTCAGTTGGGAGTAGATATAACACCGAGTTGGACTAGGGTTCAGCGTACCCTCATAGTCCCAGAACTATGTGCAAATGTAGGTTAAGAAGTCCCCTTTGTTAGGCATTAGTTTTAGTGATCATGCCACAATCATGCCTCTATCCCCTGACAAGGTATATTGGGTCCTCTCGATGGGGCATATACGTTAGACTCCACGTTTAGCTCATGTGGTTTATGTCGGTTAATAGTAGCTCCCACAATCATACTCTTATTGCATTGACCACGTTAACAACATTTACTTCAATATTCAGTTCAACATGTTATCTTCATGATTAGTACTTGGTTATTGCATCTAGCTCAGTTTTCAGTTATACTTCAGTACAACCTATTACCATGCTCAATCTATATTGCCAGTATTATATTGTTTTGTTTTTATCATTCAACTTAGTATATATATCCTGCATGCTCAGTACATTCAAAGTATTGACACATACTTTGCGCTACATCATTTTATAATATATATTCAGGCGCTCAGCATCCAGATCATTCTTAGTACAATTTCTAACCCATACTCAACAACTTTAGTGGTGAGTCCTCATAGTTCGAGGGCATTTCTTTATGTTTGGTTTGGTTAGCTTACTTTTAGTTTTTCAGTATTTTTTTGAGTTAGCTGGAGAATTGTCTCAGCAGCTCATCATTAGTAGAGGCTTTCAGACACAGAGTCAGTGTTAAAAGTTTTAGGGTTGTGTCCCTCAGATATTTAGATAGATCTTCATTTGAAGTCTTTTAGTTTTGACTCATTTATTAGGTATGCTTCCACTTATATTAGTTATATATTCAGTATGCTTGTGATATGCCAGACTCAGGTTTAGCTTGGGGTCACTTGTGATACTAGGTCCCATGTTACGTCTAGGAGGTAGCCTCGGGGCGTGACAAACTTGGTATCAGAGCATCAGGTTCAAGAGTCCTATGGTGTTTGAAAGTCATACTAAGTAGAGTCTCTTTCATGAGTGTGAAGCGCGCCACACTTATGAGGGGGAGGCTACGATGTGTTCTAAGAAAAACTTCACTTCTTTTGCTATTCCCATCGTGCGTGAAATGTGATTCAACTTCTTTTTTTTTAATCCGCCGTTATGTGTTTCAGATCATGCCTCCTCATAGAGCTAACACACGCAATGGTAACATAGTTCCTCTCGTCCCAAATGACGAGGTTACGAATGCAGATTTTTGTAATGTGATCCAACTTTTGGCTTAGACCGTAGCCAACCAGAACAATTAGCAGGCTGAAGTTCCTGCAAACACCACTGTTGGATCAACTACATCTAGGGTTTGAGACTGTTCTTATGAATTCTCCAGAACTTCTAGGGTCAAAGGTTGGTGAGGACCCACATAACTTCATTGATGAGTTCAAGAAGATTCTTGAGGTAATTCAAGTGACTGGTATTGATTATGTTGAGCTAGTATCCTATCAACTTAAGGATGTGGCTTAGATCTGGTTCACGCTGTGGAAAGACAACAGGGGTACGTATGCAACTCCTGTGACTTGGGATTGTTTTACTGGAGCTTTTCTGGACAAATTCTTCCCGAGAGAGTTGAGGGGGGCTAAGTCTCAGGAGTTTATGAAATTGAGGCAGGGTTCGATGTTACTCCAAAAATATGAGGTAAAGTTCACCCAGCTCTCCAGGTATGCTCCATATATTGGTGCCGATCCGAGAATAGAAATAAGCAAGTTCTTATTTGGAGTATCTGATGTGGTGAAGACCGAGTGCATGAATACTATGCTATTAGAGGATATGGATATCTCCAAACTAATGACCCATGCTCAGCAGGTTGAGGGAGATAAGCTCAAGGAAATGACTAAGGATAACAAGAAGGCTAGAACAAGCAATTATGAATACTCTCAACATAAGTAGGGTGATGAGAATCGCTCAAAATATCAACAAAGGTCTATAGCCCCAGCGCCTTCATCGGCTAGCGCTCCATCCCCCATGTTTCGACAAAATCAGAAAGGAAAGACATCTTGTTCTAAGTCTCAAGGGAGTGATTTAGGTGATAGGACTTTTCCATTTTATCCAAAGTGTGGTAAGAACCATTCGAGCGAGTGTCTTTTTGGAAGAGAGGGGTGTTTTGGGTGTGGTCAATCTGGTCATAGGTTGAATGATTGCCCTTGTACCGGTAAGGACAAGGAGGTAACATGGCTCAGTTTACAACTTTAACAGCTCCAGCGGGTTACCTTACTCAGCAGGGTGCCTCGTCTGGTACTATGTTGGTCAGTGCCAGAATAAGTTGTATGCTCTTCAGACTCGTCAGGACCAGGAAGATTCACCTGATGTGGTCACTGGTACATTAAAAGTCTTCCGTTTAGATATTTATGCATTGTTAGATCCAGGGGCTACACTTTCTTTTGTAACTCCTTATATAGTAGTAAACTTCGGTATTAGTCCAAAAACTCTCTCAGAACCCTTCTCAGTCTCTACTCCAGTTGGTGACCCTGTTATAGCTAGATAGGTACACAAAAATTTCCCTATCACAGTTTCCTAGAAAGTCACCTCAACAGACCTTGTAGAGTTAGAAATGATAGATTTTGATATCATTCTAGGCATCGATTGGTTATATTCTTTTCATTACTCAGTCGTTCAATTTCAGTTTCCAAACGATCTAGTCTTAGAGTGGAAGGGTATTAGCCCAATACCTTTATGCCGATTTATCTTTACCTTAAGGCCAGGAAAATGATTTCTAAATGGTATCTATCATCTTATTCGGGTTAAGGATTTAAACTCCAAAACCCTAACTCTTGAGTCACTCCCAGTCGTAAATGAGTTTCCAGAAAATATTCTCGAAGTTCATCCCGAAAGGAAAATCAATTTCGGAATAGATCTCCTTCTAGATACCCAACCTATTTCGATTCCTCTTTACAGAATGGATCCAACTGAGCTAAAGGAATTGAAAGAACAATTGAAAGAACTTCTAGATAAGGGCTTCATAAGACCAGTATCTTTTCATGAGGTTCTCCAGTGTTGTTCGTGAAGAAGAAAGATGATTCCCTCTGAATGTGCATTTACTACCGTCAATTGACAAAGTCACAATAAAAAACAAATATCCCATCCCCATGATTGATGATTTGTTTGACCAACTTCAATGTGCTAGTTGCTTTTCTAAGATAGACCTCAGATCCGACTATCATCAGCTTAGAGTTGGGGATAGTGACATCTCGACGATAGCCTTTAGGACTCGGTATTGTCACTATGAATTTGTAGTTATGTCTTTTAGAATAACACATGGACTTAATGAACAAGGTGTTCAAACAATATTTGGACTTGTTCATCATCATCTTTATTGATGATATCCTCATTTATTCTCGGAGTGAGGAATAGCATGCGACTCATCTGTGAGTTGTTATGCAAACCCTCAAAGATCTCCAGCTATTCGCTAAGTTCAGCAAATGTAAATTTTGGTTATCGTCTATCGCTTTCCTTGATTATGTGATATCCAACGAAGGGATTTGAGTCGATTCTAAGAAAATTAAAGCAGTACAACACTGGCCTAGACCCACCTCTCCAACTGATGTCAGAAGTTTCTTGAGTTTGGCCGGTTACTACTGAAGGTTTGTTGAAGGATTTTCATCCATAGCTTCCCAATTGACCAAGTTGACTCAGAAGACTGTCAAGTTTCAGTGGTCACATGAGTGTGAGAAAAGCTATTCAAAACTGAAGACCAGGTTGACTACATCTCCTGTCTTGACTCTACCAGATGGGTCAGACGGTTATGCGGTTTATTGTGATGCATCTAGGGTCGGCTTAGGTTGTGTGTTGATGTAGCAAGGTAAGGTCATAGCTTATACTTTTAGATAACTTAAGGTCCGCGAGAAGAACTACCCGACTCATGACCTCGAGCTTGCAGCGGTAGTGTTTACCCTAAAGATTTGGAGACACTACTTGTATGGTGTTCATGTTGATGTGTTCACAGATCATAAGAGCCTTCAATATGTATTCACCAAGAAAGAGTTGAATTTTCGTCAGAGGAGATGTCTTGAATTCCTTAAAGACTATGAAATAAATGTGCTCTACCATCTGGGTAAGGCCATTGTAGTAGATGACACCCTCCACAGACTATCCATGGGTAGTGTGGAACATATTGAGGAAGAGAAGAAAGAATTAGCCAAAGATGTTCACCGGCTTGCTCTCTTAGGAGTTTGGCTTATGGATATGTCAAATGGTGGTGTGATAGTTCAGAATGGGTCAGAATCTTCATTGGCAGTGGAGGTTAAGGAAAAATAGGATAGTGATCCTATATTACTTCAGTTAAAAGGTGTAGTTCATCAACAAATAGTTGAGGTTTTCTCCCAAGGAGGAGATGGTGTGCTTCGTTACTAGGGTCGCTTATGTGTTCCTAATGTTGGTGATTTGAGGAAGCAAATCCTTACAAAAGCCCATAATTCAATGTATTCTATTCATTCGGGTGCCACTAAGATGTACCGTGATCTACGAGAAGTATTTCGCTGGAACGACATGAAGAGAAACATCACAGATTTTGTGGCTAAGGGTCCTAACTGTCAACATGTTAAAGTAGAACATCAGAAATAAGGAGGTGTGACTCAAGAGATTATCATTCCTCTATGGAAGTGGGAAGTGATAAACATGGACGTCATTACGGGTTTACCTCGTACTCGCAAACAACATGACTCCATTTGGGTGATAGTGAACTGAGTCACTAAGTCAGCTTACTTCTTGGCTGTCAAGACTACAAATTTAGTGGAGGATTACGTCATACTTTACATAAATAAGATAGGTCGGTTGCATGGGGTTCCCTTGTCTATCATTCGTGTAACACCCCAAAAATTAGTAGGCTAAACTAGAGCTTAAAGTGAGGGTTAGAGTCATGAATGGAACTCACCGTACTTAAAATAGAGGATTTCATGTTGGAACGTCAAGGTACTACCCCTCAAGGACCAACTATGGGCCCTTGAGGAAGACCCCTAGAAACTACCTGACAGTGACCAAAGGCATGACCAACACCCCGTTGGTGGGTCCATTTCCCGTGTGCCTGAATATGATATGATGTGAAAGGTTTTCTCACAATATGAAGATTCTAAGGTTGAAAGGCTTTCTCACCTATTGAATCTATATGTAGACATAGATGTGAAAGGTTATTGTCACACATTATCTATTGAGCTGTATTAATGAATCAAGTTATGACTTAATATGTACTCCGTGGGAATTAATGTTTAGCACCGAGTGGATATTGAATATGAGATGAAATCTTTTACACTAGTTGAGGCCGACTTCCAAATGGGATCCTTTTACACTAGTTGAGTCCGGGTTCCCAAAGTATGTCTCATGAGATGGAGACATTTTACACTACTTGAGTCCGAGTTTCTAGAAGCAATCTCCTTGTCCCATGAACTATGTGCCCCCGTAGGATATTTAGCTAGTGAATCCACCTAAGCTAAAAATATGGTTCTACCTTAGGAAAGTAGGACAACCCTTTTCGGTGTGGGTAATACCAAATTCCATGTTAAGATCACATGGTATCATGTCGGTTAAGGATTATTCCCACAAACAAAAGAACAAGAATATGAATTATGAACTATGGTTACTCAAGAAGCTTTTATATGAGTTTTCAAGGTCTTAAAGGTGTGAATATGAATGATGGCCTAAGGAGGTTTACTTAGCATGGGTGATATTTATGGGGTCTTATCCATGCATTGCACAAGTATGCTTTGAGGTTATTTATGAAGTGTTTCTCTTATGTTATGATGATCTATGAATTGACTATGTTTATGACTTATGCTTTTCCACTCTCTTTATGATGATGTTTAAACTTGGTAAAGTGCATGATTTCAAATGAGATGTCCCTTTTAGCATGTTTTCAATGTTTTTATGCATGGCTATCATACTTAGTGCATTTTTGTACTAACGCCTATTTTTCCTACATTTTCCCCAAATGTACGGTTCGGTTCTCAAGGTGATCATTCTAGTGGCTAGAGCTTGGACTTGAGTATCTTCCAAGCTTGTTGGTGAGTTCTCATGGTTCGAGGATCACTTTTTCCTATGTTGTAGTTCCTTTCATGTATTTCCCCTTTTTGGAGATGTTGTATGGGCTAGGCCCTATTTCATTCAAAGATTGTAATAGATGGATATATTGAGACTTAGTGTCTAAACTTCTGCTTTCGTTCATGAAAATTTTTAGACTTGAATTGTGTTTTTATCTTATTTTTTTATTTCTTATGTTATGAGGACTAAGTGGCTTGTATGGAGTCTTTCGGGGTTCTATACGCCATGTTATATCTAGGTGGTACCCCCGGGTCATGACAAACTTGGCAATCAGAGCACAAGGTTTAGAATGATTCTAGGATGATGTGTCATAAGCCACATTTAGTAGAGTCTTGTTCATACGTGTGACACGCACCACATTTATGAATGAGAGGCTACAAAATGATTAGAAAACTTCACTTCTTTATTTTTCTTAAGTTGTGCCATAGAGTTTAACACTATAAGATCTTTCTCCTAATCCTTACCCGGTGGTCTACATGACATAACTACTCAAGGGCTTACATTGGTGGAATTGAGGGAAAAAATATTGATCAAGGAGCTCCTCAAGTTTCAGTTGATCCTTTGACCGATCAAGTGACTAAAGAGAAGATTAGGTTTGGTTTTCAATTGCTGACTCAAGATGGGATAGAAACTCCAGAATTTTATGGGTCAAAGATTGAGAAAGATCCTCAAGATTTATAGATGAGGTCTCTAAGGTGTTGGACTTTGTGGGAGTGACTCTGGTAGAGAAGGCGGAATTGACCGCTTACCAATTGAAATGTGTTGCTCAGATTTAGTTCAATCAATAAAAAGAAGCGAGGCCGGTAGAAGCGGTTCCCATAGAGTGGGAAAGGTTTAAGAATGGTTTTATTGATTGGTTTTACCCTTTGGAGATGAGAGAGGCTAGTATACTTGAGTTTATTAACCTTCGACAAGGTGGTATGAATATTAAGGATTATGCTAGGATGTTCACTCGGTTGTCGAGATACGCTCCATCTGTTTTAGCCAACCCTAGGTCTAAAATGAGTAAGTTTGTGTCGGTTGTGTCCAACTTAGTAGTGAAACAATGTCGTACGACTATGCTGGATCATGATATGAATATTTATCATCTTATGGTTTGTGCCCAAAGGGTTGAAGAAGAGAAACTCAAAGAGAGGTCTGAGAAAAATAGGTTTAAAAGTGATGATGATAATTCCTCTAAAGAAAGATCCAATGGACATGGTTGTCCTAGAGTACAACCAAGGTTTTTCGGGAAAGGTTCCTCCAAGGCTCCTAAGTATAATGAAGATAGGGTGTCTAACCCCAAACCTTAAGGAGAGAATGGTAGGGGATCTTATGTGACTAGGTCTACTTGTGTATAGTGTGGAAGGAAGCATGATGGTAAGTGCCTAGCCAGCATGGATGGTTTCTATGGTTGTGATAAGAGTGGTCATCAAATAAGAAATTTCCTAGTGCTTACGACTAAAGGAGGAGAGAGCAAGCAAGCTCCTCCTAGTGGTTCAAATTCCAATGCTCCCATGCAAAACTGCTTCTATGCACTCCGGTCTAGGGTTGACCAAGAGAGTCATCCAGATATGGCTACCGGTATGTTGATAACTTCCTAATAGATGTATATGTTTTATTAGATCCAAATGTGGCTCTATCTTTTGTGACGCCATATGTGGCAATGTGGTTTGATGTTCCTCCGGAAGTGTTATTAGAACCTTTTTCTATCTCTACTCTTGTAAGTGATTCTATTGTGGTTAACAGGACTATAGGAAGTGCCCCGTTTCCCTATCCCATAGAGTTACTCTTGTTGACAAGGTAAGGCTTGAGATGTTAGAATCTGACATTGTCCTTGGTAAGGATTGGTTGTACTCTTGTCATGCCTTTATTGATTGTAGAACAAGGATGGTGAGATTTTAGTTCCCAAGTGAGCCTATCCTATAATGGAATGGGAAAGTCCCATGCCTAGAGGTTAGTTGTTCCTTATATGAAGGTTAGAAGGACAATGGCTAAAGGTTGCTTTTACCACCTAGTTAGGGTGAGGGAAATATATTTTTTAGTATTGACCAACTTCAAGGGGATAGTTATTTTTCTAAGTTTGGTATTTGATCGGGTTATCACCAATTTAGGGTGATATTTCAAAAACGGCTTTTGGAACCCGGTATGATCACTATGGGTTTTTGGTTATGTTGTTTGGGTTGATAAATGTTCCGGCGGCATTTATGGATTTGATGAATAGGGTGTTTAGACAATACCTTGATATGTTCGTAATTGTGTTTATTGATGATATTTTGACCTATTCAAGGAGTGAGAATGAACATATGGACCATTTGACAATTGTGTTGCAAGTTCTTAAGGACCAATAACTTTTTGCTAGGTTTAGTAAGTGTGAATTTTGGTTAAGGTCTGTTGCTTTCCTTGAGCATATTGTGTCTAATAAGGGAATTGAGGTAGATCCTAAGGAGACAGATGACTTTATGATGTATTGTGATGCCTCTAGAGTTGGGTGGAGAAGTGTGTTTATACAAATTGGTAAGGTGATTACATATGCTTAGAGGCAACTTAAAGTCCATAAGAAGACTTATCCTTCCCATGGTCTAGATTTAAAGGCGATTGTTATTGCCTTAAAGATTGGGAGGAATTATTTATATGGAGTACAAGTAGATGTGCTTGCTGATCGCGAGATCTTGGAATAAGTGCTTAGTCAAAGGGACTTTAAAGAAGCAGTACTTAAGAAATTAGTAGAGGCTTCCTCCCAAGGGGGAAATGATGTGCTTAGATAGCAAGGTTGATTGAGTGTCCCTAATGTTCATGTTTTGGGTTACTTGAGAATTTCACCTATGAAGAATGTAAAGAGGTTTGCTGAAAAAAAGAAAAGCTTAATCCCCGTTTTGTGGTCCCATATGAAATTTTGAAACGAGTTGGTAAAGTTGCCTATGAGTTAGATTTGTCAAATGAGTTGGCTCCGGTTCATCCGGTATTCCATGTCTCTATGCTTGAGAAGTGTGATGGAGATCTAACATCCTTAATGTCCCTAGAAGGGTTGAGAGTTGTGGAAAGTCTTCTTTATGAGGAAGTTTCGGTTGAGATTTTAGACCGGCAAATTAAGAAGTTGAGAAAACAAGGAAGTTTCTTCCGTAAAAGAGTTGTGGAGAAATATTTTAGTGGAGGGTGCTACTTGGGAGGCCGAGGCCGATATGATGTCCCTTTATCATCATCTTTTCCTTCTACTCCTATTCTAGCTAGAGGTAAGCAGTTACTCTTGAGTTTTCCTTGTTTTGGGAGTCATGTGTGTTATATGAGTTTTCCATGATTTCCTATGTTATGCATGTTGATATGCCGTGAAATCGTGGCACATTTGATGCTTAATAACTATGAACTAATACTGGAATTAAGTGAAATTTTGGATTACTTGATGGGTTTGTTAAATGTGTAGGCAAAATCTGGGTTGTATAGAAAAGTGAAAAAAGAAGCAGAACTGATGTTGACCAAGTGAAGTTCACGGCCAACTTCATGGACTGTGAACTTCATTACGGTCCGTGGTTGAGCTCGTGAAAGTGAGGCACTGCTGGGCCTTGAGAAGATGAAGAGCATGAATAATCAAGTGAAGACCAATGAGGGTTCTACGGGTCGTAGTCCTCACCACGAACTGTGGTACCTGCCTTGAAGCTGAACCAATGTGAAAGCAAGGAAGAGTTGAAAGAAGGTTGAAACCCAAGTGAAGACCACAGGCGATTTCACGGGCCGTGGACCTCACTACGGATCGTGGTAGCTCTCGTGGTGTATTTTACAGTGAAGGCATTGAAGACCCAATCTTTGGGAAAGTTAAAGGGAAGATCACAGAGGGTTTCTCATCCCGTGAAGCCCTCTACGAATCGTAGAAGTGGCCGTAGAGACATCCGGCATTTCAGTCGTAGTTCAACTAGGACTCATTTTAAACATTCTATTTTGAATTACTTTAGGTCGTTTTAGGATTATTATTCATTATCTTACTTTTCAGGACGAAGAACATAGTATTACTCTTAGATTTCGATTTTTGGATTTTCGATTGTTGCTATTAGTTGGAGATTCAGATTCAGACTATCAGATTATCAAAGTGATTGTTGATTTACTAATTACTTTCGTAAGCCTTTCTCAATATGTTTTCATTCCTAATTACTGATTGTGTACGTGAAAGCATGAGTAGCTAAATACCACGACTAGGGTTGTGGGATCCATGACGAAGTTCTAGTTATGATTCCATAAAATGAGTAAAGGGAATTCTGTGTTTATATTCTGTGGTTTTTAGCTTTCAAAATCATTGTCATCTAGTGAGTGCATGCATTAGATGAGTCTGTATCTGGTATTTGTTCGAGAGAAAAATACCAGTTAGGAAAATGGCTGAACTAAATTATCCAATTAGAGTTAAAGCTTGAGTTCGAGAGAAAAGATCTTTAACACCATATAATTTTAAGCGAGGTTCAATGTTAGTAACACTCTAGGGTCGAGAGAAAATGAGTGATAATTATCTGATTTGGCTGAGAAGTGTCAGATACATTTAACTCGCAATGATTTTATAAACATTGATTTGCCTGATGCTCAATTACGGAAGAACACTTGAACTAATGTTATGGTGAACACAATCTGGTTTCTCTTAATTAACTAAATCAACCTTACAACGAAATAGTCTGTTAGTCGCGAATCTAGATTTTGACTGCAAGTTTGGGAAATAGAATATTTCAACCAAACCCAATTTACTTTCCGTTGTTATTTATTTAGGAGATAATAACAACATTCGAATAAATGCTACAGTGAAACCTTATTTGTAAAGAAATTCTCTGTGGGATCAACCTCAACTCTAGTTGAGTTCTGTAAATTGACATCGACCATTTACACTTCTTATTTGAAGTGCAAGTTTAGATGTATCAAATTTTGGCACCGCTGCCAGGGACTTTTAATTCAAAAGTGTTTTACTAGCTTTTATTCGATTGTAGTTATATTTTCTAATTTTACGTTTTGTTTGGTGTTTGTATCTTTTTCAGGAGAGTCAGATTGTGCATGCCCAACACTAGAAGCAAATGAACCCAATTGCTTTCTTACGACCCTGAAGTTCAGAGAACTCTTCGAAAGATGGTTAATGCACAAGAACTAGAGGCTCAGAGACACAGACTGGGACTAGAAGCTGAGATTGATGCTGCAAGGAATGTACATCAAACTGCAGGAATCAATCAACCTAGGCCAGATGTCCAGCAAAATGCTGGAATCAATCAACCTAGGGTAGTAGATGAGAACATAGGGGGTGGAAGGAGTAGTCCATCCCCAGCGCCAACCAATATCCCCATGGAGTAGAGCTCAGCATCCAGCTCATATGATGTATGAAGAAGATGATGCTGACTTGGTGTCACGACCCGGGAGCACCCCCTAGTCGTAACTGGCGTACTCGACCTCGAAGAGGTCTAATACAAGCCTCTTAGCATTCATTTATCGCATAGACACTAAAACCATAAGGAATTTAAAACTTTCTTTACCAAGAAAACATTGCATAAAAAAAAATAGCAAGCGGAAGACTTTCTAGACTTTATACA
>JAJOOS010011248.1:0-17192 GCA_029582725.1 Solanum chiquidenum | reverse complement strand
TGATAACATGAAACTTCACTTTTATATGCTTGCTACGACCATGTTGAACTGGATTTTTGGGCATAAATATTGTTGAGTTGTTGTCAACCTTAATGACAATAGATTCAATAAGATTTTGCTTCAGATCACTCAGAATCTTTCTTATCCATAGAGTTGATTAGTTGCACCAGCAACGACAATGTATTCTGCTTTTGTAGAAGATTGAGAAACCAATTCTTTCTTCTTTGAATTCAATTAGAACATGCCCAAGTGTAAAAGCATATCCAGATTTTCTTTTCATATCATCGCTTCTTGCCTAATCACTATTTGTATAACCCATCAATTTCCCTCGTTATTCCTTTTTAAACTAACTACCATAAGCTGCAGTTCCTTTGATATATCTCAATGTTGTTTATTAGCAACACCAAAATGATCTTGACTTGGACCTAGCATAAACCGCAATATAAGACTTGTCGCGAACATGAGATCATGTCTTGTTGCTATCAAATACAGCAAACTGCCAATTAGACTTCTATAAATTGTTGGATCAGCCCTACACCTCCTTTAAACTTTGAAATCTTTTCATTGTGAACTAGTGGGTTTGGTACATTCTTGGACCTTTTAAGAATATCCCCTGCATATTTTCTCTGAGAAATGAAGATTCCATAAGTGAAGAAACCTTACCACTTATTCAAGAACCAGGTTCTTGTTAGTTTTCCTAAATAAAGACGCAACACAATAAAACTATGATTTTATCGTGGAAAAAGGGAAAAATCACACCACAACTTTCTTACCTTCAAGAACAATTCAAGATTACAACTCAATAATCAAAGGGACTAACTCTAGTACCTTTAGTCTTCAACGATTAACTATAATCAAAGACTCTACTCTCCAAGAAGTCAAACACACTTCTTGTTACAATTCTCTCAAATTCTCTCTCAAATCTATTCTCCAAGAGGGAAAGCCCACTTCTTGTTACAAATCTATCAAACTCTCTTTCTCTCTAAGAACTCAATTAATAACCACTGACTCAAGACGAACCAATGCAACACTATATTTAAAAAAGAAATCCTAACTCTAATACTTCTTTCTTTAACTTTCTCGATCTTCTCAATAACTCGGTCGCCACTGGAATGACTTTCTTAAATTTGACATTGCAAAGACAACTTTTTATTTCTTCGGCCTTGTCCTTTTATAGAGGTTGATTGGAAATCGATTTCTACAAGGAAAGGAATTGGTCATCCTCGAAAACTAATTCTTTTCCTTATAGAACTTGTTTGCCTTCTTCCTTTTCCACCTAGGACTCGTCTTCTTTTTTTATATTTCTTATTAATCTTGGATTGTTGTTTTGGACACACTTTTACTATTTTATATCTGAATAGGTGAACTCTTCCAGCCTCTTTATTTTAAATCTGGTATGTGTTATGTGAACCTGGTTCATGTTGTCATCATCAAAAGTAATTTGTAATTTGAGCAGGAATTCATCAATAAGTATCTTGATGAATCTCCATTCCTACAAACTAACTAATTCACCCAAATAGGACATTTCAAATTTTCACTTGCTTAAATTGATTCACCATATCATCATTGCTTCCCATTAACAAAAGATCATCAACATAGAGTGAAACGACAAGAACATCTCCTCCTTTAGCCTTCTTTACATATAAAGTGGTTTCATTTTGACTTCTTTTGAAGCCATAATAAATGAGATAAGCATCAATCTTACTGTACCGGGATCGAGGAGCTTACTTAAATCCATATAATGCCTTATGAAGCTTGTACACTTAATTCTTTATTCCTGGAACATAAAAGCCTTCTGGTTGGTCGACATTAATCTCCTCCTCCAACTGTCTGCTTAAGAATGCCAATTTCACATCCAGATGATACAACTTCCAATTAGATTGAGCTGCCAAAGAAAATAGCATTATTGTATCATGTCGTGTAATATGTGCAAATGTGTCTCCATAATCCATACTTGCAATTTGCTCGTAACCTTTCACAACAAGACTTGCTTTGTATTTTTAAACTGAGCTATCTACATTAAATTTGGTTCTATAATCATGCTTCACCCTATTACATTTCTGTTAGGAAATTATGATTTCTCTAGAAACTCCTAGATTGTAGATATGTTGTAGTAGACAAGTCTTTTGATTTAAAATGAGTGGTGGTTAGTTGGCCTCATACGTGCATAGTTTAGTGTGAGATATTTTGCTTATTATGTGATTATAATTCCCACACTTATTTATATATAAACCTTATGTAATGAAATAACTAGAGAATTATATAGAACTCAAGAAAACTCCAGCCTTCATTTTTATCTTCAGATTTCGTAGCAATTTACTATAGTGATTTCCTACTGTTTACACCTTGTAGACTTGAAGTTCTTGTTTCTTTTATTTGTAAGAATTTATGACATTGGGTTTATCAACTAGTTTCCAATTATCATTCTTCTCAATCATACCGATCTCCTCCTTTATAACTTCAATCCAAACTTCATGTCTTGATGCTTCTTGATAGCTATTTGGTTCCGATATTGCAACATTACATCTTTGATATACCTCATAAAGGAACCTTGTCTTCAAAATTAGCAAATCAAGTGACAATTCCCCGTCCGATTCTTCATCTTCTTCTGGATTTTCTAAGCCAAATGATTGGATTTCAAGCAGCGGACACACTTTCTAAAAACCTGCATTATCCTGCTCAATTTGCTCCTTATCCAGTTCTAATAAGCTGATCATTCACTACTATATCTCTTTTGATTGAAATATTTTTTGTTAGCAAGTTGAAAACTCTATAACCCTTTGCTTGCGATGAATTATCAATAAAGATCCCTAATTCACCTTTCAGTTCAAGTCTTCTTCTTTTGACCGAAGGAACATGAGAATAGCCAATCGAACCAAAGATTTTTAAGTGCTTCGTTTTAGTTTCAATAAGTCATGTTAGGAATAAAATGTCTATCCTTATGTTTGTCCTAGTCTTTAGGAAGTTGTTTTAAATGTGGGTTGTTATCAAATTTTTAGGAGAAAATCTTGGTGTAGTAGTTCCTAAATTTTAGCTTCTATTTTTCCTATGTATTTGTTTTATAAAAGGACTGCCACAACAGTGAAAAAAATGCGTCAAGAAATTTCTTTTTGCACCTACTGCCTCTGCTCTACTCTATCTACATTAGTGTTCTTTTCTATAAGTGGTATCAGCACCAGGCTAGATTCAATAAAAAAAAAGGAAGAAAGAAATAGAAAGATACTTATAGCTTCAGAGAGCAATAACATGCAATCAGCTATTCCGCATTTTGATGGTCACTATGACCATTGGAGCATGCTGATGGAAAATTGTTTATGGTCAAAGGAGTATTTTCCACTTGTGGAGGTTCGGATCAACGCTCCAGTGGATGGCGAAACCTTGACGAATTCTCAAATGATAGAGTTGAAAGCAAAAAAGCTAAAATATTTTAAAGCAAAAAATCACCTTTTTCAGGCTATTGAGCGTCCCTTCTTAGAAACTATTCTTTGCAAAGAAACTTCTAAAGACATTTGGGACTCCATGAAAAATTAATATCAAGGCACTACTAGAGTGAAGCGCGCATAACTTCAAGCCTTGAGAAAGGATTTTGAGGCTTTGCAAATGAAGGAAGGAGAGTTTGTAATGAGTTACTGCGCTCGAACAATAGAGATTACCAACAAAATGTGATTCGATGGCGAGAAGATGAACGATGTCAAAATTATTTAGTAGATATTGCGCTCGTTGACGCCAAAGTATGATTATGTTTTTAGCTCCATTGAGGAGTTAAAGATATATATGAATTATCGCTTAATGAATTACAAAGCTCCTTATTGGTGCATGAACAAAAGATGAACCACAATTCAACTTTTGATGAGCAGGCCTTGAAGGCTTCTGCTTTTATTTCATCCAATTCTAGAGGAAGGGATAAAGGTAGAGAAAGGGTATATAGAGGAAATAGAGATGGAGGTAGCAAAGATGGCAACAACAATTCTAGAGCCAATGATGACTTTGACAAAGGCAAATGGAGAGATTTTGAAAAATCCAATGTAGAATGTTATCATTACCATAAATTTAGTCATTATCGTTCTGAATGTCGTACTAGGCTACCTAATGAGAAAGAAGAAAAGTCAAATTTTTTTGAGAATAAGGAAGGAGAAACCTTGTTAATGGCGGTGCATGCTAAAAACGAGCCCGAGGAGAAAGTTATTTGGTATGTGGATACCGCCTGTAGTAACAATATGACTGGAAGTAAGTCTTCTTTTACTTATTTAAATGAAAACTTTTGGTCGACAATTAATTTTGGTAATCTCTCAATAGTGAATGTGATACGAAAGGGTAATATCAATTTTAGAACAAAAAATGGGTGTGTGGAAATCATATCTAATGTGTTTTATGTTCCTGGTTTTAAAAGCAATTTATTGAGTGTTGGTCAACTATTAGAAAAAGGGTATGTCATCACGTTAAGGAATGATGCATGTGAAATTTTTAATCCCTCTAGATGAGGTATTGCTTTTGTGAAAATGAGTCAAAACAGGTTGTTTCCTTTGAAGATTAAAAATATTCAATCTTGCCATATGGCGGAAACGAAAAATCCTTCATGGTTGTGGCATTTTCGATATGGTCACTTTAATTTTTGTGGCTTGAAGATCCTTCAAAGAAAGAGTATGGTGATGGGGCTTCCTGAAATTATTGTTTCGTCTCAAATTCGTGAAGAATGTGTTGTTGGAAAACAACATCATTTTCAATTTCCTAAAAGTAAGTCATAGAGATCCAAGAAGGTATTAGGGTCGGTACACTCGGATATTTATGGGCCATTAACACCAATCTCTAATGGGGGCAAAAGGTATTTTATTACCTATATTGATGATTATTTCAGGAAGACTTGGGTGTATATTCTAAAAGAAAAATCAGAGTTTTTTAATGTATTTAAAGCTTCAAAGCACGTGTGGAGCATGAGACTGAAGGGTCATTAAGAACCTTCAGACATACAGATCACAGAGAAGAATGTTGCTCTAAGGTATTTGATCAATTTTGTGAGACTCGTGGCATTTGAAAAGAGCTCACAACAACATATACACCATAGCAAAATGGTGTGGCAGAGAGGAAGAATAAAACCATTCTCAACATGGTTCGTAGCTTGCTGGCTCAGGGAGGAGTTCCAAAGGAATTTTGGCCAGAAGCAGTGAATTGGAGCATTCACATATTGAACAGAAGTCCCACTTTTGTTCTTCGAGATGTAATACCCGATGAGGCTTGGAGAAGAAGGAAACCGGTAGTAGACCATGATCTTAGGCATATTTATATGCCTAAGTTGTCAAGAACTGCCCATGAATTGATTACTTTGAAGAATGATCTTTAGTTATTAGCTTGATTTTTGGTGTAACTTGTGATGATTGTGCACTCACAAACATGATTAGTTGTTTTAGGAACTCTCGAAGGGATTGGAGTAGGAACTAAGAAAGAAGGAGCAAAGACACGCAAGAAAATGACTAAGGCAAAATTGCGCAGTGGTGGGCGCTCTGCTAGGCGCGCCACGCCAAGGCTGAACATTCAAAGCCCTTTCTCAGGTGTACTGAGAGGAGCGATGCGCCAAGGGTGAAAAATCTGAGAGAACTTCCAGGCGCGATGCGCCAAGCCTCAATAATCAGAGGTGTTTTCATGGTGCTCTGCTAGGTGCGCCATGCCACAGTGGGAAGTTCATATTTGAGTTCTAGGCGCGATGGAAGGCGAGACACGCTAGTGGGATCCCGACTTTTCCAACTTAAAAGTGTTAAAAAAGGATTCCTAATTGTAATAGACTTTGGCTCTAATTTTCCTTCTATTATAAATAGACCCTTAGAGCACCATTTTTAGGGTTCAACTTTTATTGGGTGTGCAAGAGCAAGTATCAACGTTTGTAATAGGCTTTGATCTTCTAATTCTTCTATTTTCTGAAAATCGCATGAACAATTGTATTTTTTGGTTTTCTAATAGCATAAGTGGCTAAACGCCCTAATTATGGGGCTGTAGCTACGAATGGATTATTGATTATTAAAGGCTTTTTGAATTAATTATTGGTTGTCATTATAAATTACTTCTATATTCTTGTTTTAGTATTTCGTGCTTGATCACCATGAGATAAATATATTGTCTAATATTAAAATCAAGAGAGGCGGGATTGATAGACCAGAGAATATAGAGACCTCGGTCGATCCATTTGATTGAGGTGATTAGTGTTCAGGAGTGACGCCCGGACGAACAACTTGTTTGGTTATGAAATACGATGAAATATAAATGCTCTCCAGCTAGTCTATTTATCCCCGCTCAACGATGTAGTTAGGTAGCTAATTGAAGTAGGCGACGAGAGGTGTGTGGCCCGACTCATATAATTAACCCTATAAACCAAAAACTTGACAACTAAAATTAGTTCTAAGTCGATAATATGATACATGAGATTCAATGCATGTTGCAGCCCTATAATTGTCTTTTACTTTCTTGAAACATCATCTTAAAGTCGTTCATAATTAGTTATTATTAGTTATTGCATAATTCATAGAAGTAGTAAACATCAATCACCAACTCTTGAAAAGGTTACTTTTACTTTTATTTGTAGAATTAAGTGAGATATAAATCGATCATAATTCCCTTGGGAACGATAACTCGTTTCATTAAGAATCTATATTACTTGAGAGACCACGTACACTTGCGTGCATATTAGGGAGCAACAAGTTTTTGGCGCCACTGCCGGGGACTTAGAAATAGATTTATATTCGATATTTTTAATTCAACAATTAGAATATTCAGGTATTAATTACTTGATCTTAGCTTTTTTATTGCAGGCATTTGACTTTCAGGTCTGGCTCGGAAAAGAGAACTTGTCGAACCTTACAACGAACCTGAAAGAGTTTTACACCAGCGCAAGAAAATGGCTAATCAAGGACGTCATGGAGAATTGCGGTTAGGTCCTTAGGAAGACAAAGAGAACAATAACCAAGACAATGTGAATAACCCCCATAACCTGAACAACCACGCGGTACCCCCTGTAGTACCCCGCAAGACCCGTCTGTGATATGGCAGTGTCACTCACAGCCAGTGTGGCATCTAGTATTAGGAAACCTCCACCGGGGGGTAGATTTGAACTAAAATAGGGCATGGTACAACTCCTCCATTCTACTGGGCAATTCACCAGTCTCTCTCACGAGGATCCCTAAATCTACCTTAGGAACTTTATAGAGATTACTGATACATACATCCCAACTGGAGTCTCATCGGACGATGTGAGGCTGACGTTGTTTCCATACTCATTGTTAGGATCCGCAAATCATTGGTTAGATATTGAGCCACCAACTCTATCACTACTTGGGATTACCTAGCAAGGAAGTTCCTGAGTCAATTCTTTCCATCCAAGAAAACCGGATGGTTGAGGAGTGAGATATTATGCTTTAGGCAAAATCAAGGGGAAGACATGTACCAAGCATGGGCTCGTTTCAAACAAATGTTGAATGCTTGCCCGCACCACATGTAAACTAATGAGGTACTTGCTCACATTTCCTTTGAGGGTTTACATTATAATGCTCGTATACTTCTTAATAACGCAACAGGTGGATATGACCTAGATAAAATATGTGAAGAGTTGTTTGACTTATGCAATAGACTCTTCGAAGGGAACCGAGGGTATGAGGGGGAAATTCCTAGAACCACAACCCAAAAAGCCACAGGGATCTTAGATGTAGACCAAGCTACTGCTATAAATACCAAATTAGATGCAATGCAACATAACATGGCTTTAAATTTTAAACAGATGGCTCTAAACCATGCACCAGTAAACGTTGTACAACAAGCAGCCAATTGGTGTGAGGTATGTGGTAGTGGAGATCATAAAACCAAGCAATGTGAGGCAAACCCGGATTCCGTAAACTATGTGGGTAATGCGCAAAGAGGTGGGGGTCAGAAAAATTATGGTAACACTTACAACCCTAGTTGGAGGAACCATCCTAACTTTTCATGGGTTGGGAACCAAAACCAAAATCAGGCGCAAGGGGCTAATCAATACCTTTCTCAAGGGGTTGGGCAACAATACCAAAATCCTAACCAAGGGGCTAACCAATAACTTTCTCAAGGGGCTGGGCAACAATACCAAAATCCTAACCAAGGGGCAAATCCTAGTGCACTAAAAGGGGGGATGACCAATGAAGAGCTACTCCAAAAGTCATGATTGAAATAGGGACCAAAATAAATGCTAGCATAGATAAGCAGGATGAGAACATCAGAACATCCAAATATCCCAAATGAGTTTACAGAAACAAGTTGCGCAAGTAGCCAATTCTCTGAACTTTCATCCCCAAGGTGGGCTGCTCGGTGATCTGAACCCAATCCAAAGCAACTGCATGCAGTGAGTACTAGAAGTGGGTTGCAATTAGAGGAACTAGCTCCAAAGAAGAGAGATACTGAGGCAGGTACCAAAGAAAAGAAAGTGGAAGAGGTAGTAAAAAACTCCAATGTTGAGGTACCCGTTCATCAAAACAAACTACCACATTTGTTTCCACAAAGGCTCAAAAAGCAGAATGAGGATGAATGTTTCGGTAAGTTTCTCTCTCTCCTTAAATAGGTTCACATTAATCTGTCTTTGGTTGACATTTTGCAGGGAATCTCAAAGTATGCTAAGTACGTGAAGGACATTATGGCTCGCAAAAGGAGTCTCACAGAGTATGAAACTGTAGCACTTACTGAGGAGTGCAGCTCTAGAATCCAAAACAAACTGCCCAAAAATTTAAAAGATCCATGTAGACTTACTGTGCAGATTACAATTGGGCAAAGTGTTCATGCCCTGGGTTGTGTGATTTGGGGGCAAGTATAAATCTGATGCCCTTGTCATTGTGTCAAAATATTGGGTTGGGTAGTACAAAATGAACTACTTTTATTCTCCAACTCGCTGATAGATCCATTGCTAGGCCAGAGGGGGTGGTAGAAGATGTGTTAGTTCAAGTAGGTTCCTTGATTTTCCTGTGGATTTTGTGGTCTTAGATTTTGAACCCGATTCTGAAGTTCCATTCATTTTGGGACATCCGTTCTTGCCCACGGGTAGGGTATTGATTGATGTAGCAACTGGTCAATTAACTATGAGGGCACATGATAAGGTTAAGGTATTCGATGTTTATCACGCTTTAAAATTGTATTCTATCTATGAAGAGTTGTATGTTATTACTATGGTTGATCACATAGTAGAATCACAAGTAGTTGATCCCGAAGATTCCTTAAAGAGAGTATTAGTAGGTCATGAGGTGGATGGAGATACTGAGGCTCAAGAGATAAAAACATGTTTGAATCTAGCAATGGTTGACACTCGTAAGCTTCGAGCGGAGTCATTAGATCGTGACTTAGGGCCCCCACCAAAGCCATCAATAGAAGAAGGTTCCAAGATGGAACTAAAAACTCTACCGGCTCACCTATGGTACGCTTATTTGGGTGCTAATGAAACTTTGCATGTTATACTTTCTGCAGAGTTGTCTGAATTACAGGTTGATACGGCATTGAGGATCTTAAAGCGAAGAAAGAAAGCGATTGGATGGCAGATGGCTGATATTCATGGGATTAGTTCGGCATTATGTATGCACATAATCTACCTAGAATATGATCACAAACCAAGTGTACAACATCAACGTCGGCTAAATCCTTTGATGAAAGAAGTGGTAAGAAAGGAAGTGAAAAGGGGCTAGATGCTGGAATTGTGTACCCGATCTCTGATAGTAAGTCTGGTGCAATGTGTTCCCAACAAGGGAGGTATGACAGTGGTAAGGAACGAAAAAAATGAGTTGATTCCTACTAGAACAGTGACCGGTTGGAGAATTTGTATGGATTATCGGAAACATAATGATCCCACCTAGAAAGATCACTACCCCATTCCCTTCATTGATCAGATGCTTGACCGACTAGTAGGGAAGGAGTACTATTGTTTCTTAGATGGGTATTCTGGTTACAACCAGATATTGATTGCCCCCGAGGATCAGGAAAAGACCACGTTCACTTGTCCTTATGGTACCTATGCTTTCAAACACATGTCATTCGTACTTTCCAATGCACCAGCGACTTTTTAAAGGTGTATGATGGCCATTTGTCATGATATGGTAGAAGACTTTGTAAAGATGTTCATGGATGATTTCTCTATCTTTGGGAAGTCTTTTGAGGTATGTCTCTGGAATCTTGAAAAAGTACTTGCTAGATGTGAGGACACTAACTTAGTTCTAAATTGGGAAAAGTGTCATTTTTTTGTTAGAGAGGGGATAGTGTTGGGTCACAAGGTATCGAAGTTGGGTTTAGAGGTTGATAAGGCCAAGGTAGAACCTCCTATTTATGTAAAATGGGTGCATAGTTTTCTTGGTCATGCAGGTTTTTACCAGCGATTCGTTAAGGATTTTTCCAAGATTGCAAGGCCTATGTGCAGTCTTTTGGAGAAGGAGGTGAAGTTTGACTTTGATGAGATGTGTTTGAAAGCTTTTGAGATGATGAAGAGGAACTTAATTGAGGCTCCCATCTTAATTGCTCTTGATTGGGAATTACCATTTGAACTCATGTGTGATGCAAGCGATGTAGCAGTGGGTGCAGTGTTGGAACAACAAAAGAATAAAGTGTTTCGCTCGATCTATTACGCAAGCAAGACCCTTGACTCTACACAAGTGAATTACACAGTGACTGAGAAGGAGATGCTAGCTCTAGTGTTCGCTTTCTACAAGTTCATATCGTATTTGGTAGGTACTAAAGTGATTGTTTTTACTGACCATGCAGTTATTAGGTACTTATTCAACAAGAAGAATGCTAAACCAAGGCTAATTCGATGGATATTGCTTCTCCAAGAATTTGACCTTGAGATTAAAGATAGGAAAGGTACTGAAAATCAAATAGCTGATCACTTGTCTAGGTTGGAGGATTTTTCCCATGTGAATAAAGGTGAGAAAATCCGGGAAGAGTTTCCGGTTGAACAATTGATGGCATTAGATATCTCTCAAGTGCCATGGTATGCGGACATAGTGAATTTGATAGTAAGTGGAGAATCCTCCGGGTGCAACCACCCAACAAAAGAAAAAACTCAATCATGATGCTAAGTTCTATATCTGGGATGAACCGTTCTTGTTCAAGCAAGTTGTGGACCGGGTAGTGAGAAGATGCATTACGGAGTATGAGGTTCACAAAGTGCTCGAAAGTTGTCATTCTAGCCCATATGGAGGTCACCACGAAGGAGAGCGCACGGTGCATAAGGTACTTCAATCTGGTTTCTTTTGGCCCTCATTATTTAAAGATTCTATTGCTTTTGTGAAGGGTTGTGATAAATGCCAAAGGCTGGGTACTATTTCAAAAAGACATGAGATGTTGGTAAGTAACATTTTGGAGGTGTAAATCTTTGATGTGTGGGGTATTGACTTTATGGGTCCCTTCCCACCATCTAGTGGAAACCAATACATTCTTGTGGCTGTGGATTATGTGAGTAAATGGGTTGAGGCTGTCACTCTTCCTTCAAATGATTCAAGGGTGGTGATAAAGTTCATCAAGAATTACATCTTCACTCGCTTTGGCACTCCAAGGGCAATCATAAGTGATGGAGGTAAGCATTTCATTAACCATCTAGTTAAAAATCTTCTCGCTAAGTATCGTATTCATCATAAAGTTGCTACAGCTTACCATCCTCAAATGAGTGGCCAAGTGGAGGTTTCGAATAGAGAGGTAAAGCAAATTTTGTAGAAAATGGTGAATGCGCAGAGGAAAGATTGGTCTGAGAAGTTAGATGATGCGTTGTGGTCATATATGACTGCGTATAAGACACCCATAGGGACTTCTCCCTATCACATAATATTTGGGAAAGCATGTCATCTTCCGACGGAATTAGAACACCAAGCTTATTGGGAAATTAAGAGGTTCAACTTGGACCCCGAGCTTGCCGGTATAAAGAGAGTGAATCAACTGCATGAACTTAAGGAGTTTAGGCTCCACGCGTATGAGAATGCCAAGCTTTACAAAGAAAAGACAAAGAGGTGGCATGACAAGCACATAGTTACTCGTACTTTCACTCCGGGAGAAAAGGAACTACTCTTTAACTCTAGATTGAGGTTATTCCCCAAAAAACTAAGGTCTAAATGGAGTGGTCCTTTCGAAGTGGTAAGAATGACACAACATGGGGTTGTTGAACTTAAAAGTGAGACTGGCCCTACGTTTTGGTAAATGGGCAAAGAGTGAAACACTTTTTTTGTGTGGATTTGGATCGTGATCGGGAGGCTCTTGAGCTAAATGATGAATGATCTAAGCAGCATCGTGCCGTGACGTTAAATTAAGCGCTACACGGGAGGCGACCCATGAATAATATGTAATATATAGGTAGTTCATTTTTGAATTTTAATTTTTGTTTTAGCGTTGTTTCAATTCGTAGACTATAGGAAGCACTTTTGATTATTAGTTTTAGCTAGATAGGATTTTTCATTATTTGTAACTTAGTTTGTAATAGTGAAAAAAAAAATGAAGCCAGCCGCACTAACTGGCGCACCGTGCCTGGCAGAATAATTCAGAGGGGTAGTTGGAGCACTATGTTGGAGCGTCGCCCCTCCATCGCGCCTCAACTCAAAAAAACGATGGGAGCCAGGCGCACTAGCTGGCACGCTGCGCTTGGCATTGATATTCGGAGTGCCTTCTCAGGCGCCATAAAGGTGCGATGCCTCACCATCGCCCCACACCCACTGTTGCGCTGGGTCGACCCAAATCAGATTCGACCTGACCTAACCCCTATTTTAACCCTCAAATCCTACATTCATCCCCCATATTTTCTAAACCCCAACCGACCCAACCCCCAAAATTCTCTCCAACTCTTCTTTTTCTTCCTCCATCACTCTCCAACTTCCTCCATTAACACCCACTACCAACCTTTCTTCTTCCCCAATACCCTCCTATAAATACCCCCAACCTCCACCATCTTCTCCCCTCTCTCACGCTCTCTCTCCAAGCAACAAGAAAATAAACATTTTTTTTCCTTTTCCTCCTTCCTCTCACTGCCAGCCCGACCCCTCCCTCTAATTTTTGATTGTTTTTCTTTTGTTCTATCTTTTCTTCTTAACATGTAGTAATGGCTCCTAAGGTGAAGAATGTAGTGGGTTCTAAGTAGAGTAAGAAGAGTGAAGCATCCGAGTTCGCTAGTCGAGAACCAGCCCAAAAATTTGGGGAAAAGGCGGTGGAGAGGTATGGTTTGGAATGGTTTGAGTGTCAGCGCGAACCTAAGTATATGGGTGACGAATACGTCAATGAAGTAAGGTTGCAGTCTCAATTTCCTGTTATTTATCAAATTGTGGTTGAGTTGGGGCTGAGGTATATTTTTGAACATTCGGGAGATTGTAATTTGTCCTTAGTTCGTGAGTTCTATGAAAATTAGCTCACTGAAACTAAGTATAAAACGGTTCCTATTAGGAGTAAGGATGTGAAGTTCAATGCTAGAATAATGAATGAGTTTTTGGGGACCCCGAATTGTGATTCTGATGACTTTAATACATTGAAGGATAAACCTCTTTATAGGGATATCCAACATACATTATCTGGGGTAGAGTCAACTGCTAGGTGGGAGCGTAGCAAGGATACTGGGAGGCATAATACCCTTCACTTTGCTAATTTTAATCAGGTTGCTCGGGTGTGGTTAAAGAGAGTTTGTAGGGTGTTGTTGCCCGCTAAACATCTTATAGAGGTGATGCGAGATAGGGTGGTTCTGGTTTATATGCTTATGAAGGGGATGCCCATTAATGTAAGGGAAATTCTTACACATAACATGATGAAATTTAGGAATAATATGAGGAGGAGGTTTTTCTATGGGGGTTTGATAACCCATTTTTTGAGAGCGGAGGGAATAGAGGAGGAGGCGGTGGACCTGACTATTGCTTTTCACGCGGATTTGATGGGTAAGTTAGTTGATGTGACCCGAAGAAAGGCACTAAACACGTCCCATGGACCTGTCTTGTCTGCCCAAGAGAGGCAAGCCTGTGATGACAGTGTCATGACAAGAATGCTCGGTATGGCAGAGTTGTAACTGCAGATCGGAGGATGCCCGGTTACAAATGATGAGATGGAAAACCTGGCGGATCGCTACCCTTTGACCGAGAGTGCAGCGTTCTTATGCAGGACTGGTCTCGCATTTTTGGAGCCTCTGGATGATGATGAGGCTACTATTGATGAGGAGATGGATGAGGAGGATGATGTTGGTGATGAGGAGGCGAATGCCTTGATGGTTTTTTATAGCGGTGACGATGAGGCCTAGAGGCCCGAGGGAGTATTCTTATCTCTATACTTTGTTTTAATTGTGCACTGAGGATAGTGCTTATTTTTAAGTGTGGGGTGGGTAATATGTCTCTTTGTATATAGTTGTTTACTGCTTTATCCAGTCTAGTGATAGTTTTAGGTTAGTTTAGTTAAATTTTTAAATTTTATTTATTTTATTTTGGGTTCCTCAGCGTTTGTTTTCGGTACTTTTACTGAGGATAGTCCCTTTGAACCGACTAGGACTAGTTTTACTGCTTTATTGAGTCGTAGAGTCGTCGTAGGAGTGACAGTTCCCAATGATGGATGGATGACAACCGTCTTAATGGAAAATTAGTCACATAGAGGAGTAGGATTGAGAAACCAACCTTGGTCTTTTGAAACTATGTCCGGAAAAAATTAGCCAAACGTCATGGGTAGTCATAATTGGAAAAGTGCAATAGAATGCTAACCTTGAAACAAGCATGTGTTCTTAGTTTTGACTCAAAATTTTAAAAGAAATGGTCTTAATTGTGTAGTAATACTGTAATGCAAGTTGTATGAGCATGTTAGTTGATATATCCTTATGTGTGTCATGATGCCACGTGGGGTGAGTGTTGATGATTCTTGCTTAACTTGATATCTAGAACTTGCCTTGTGTGTGTTGAACTAGTAGCTTGTATGACTTAGGGAATGTGATTGAGGCGTTTCTTTGAAATAGCCAATTCTTGACTCTACTTGTATGCCTACCATTGAAATTATCCCTAGTAATGTCCCATTGAGCCTTTAGCCTGATTTGTTGATAAGCCACATGATAAGCCGAAACCCGTTTGTTTGATACCAAGTTCATTTGATCCTAATAAAATCCTTAATGCACTATGTTAAGAAGAAGGGTTGAAAATTGTTGGTTGATATAAGAAAGGGTGAAATGCTAAATTGTGTGGAAAAGAAAAAAAAAACTTTGTTTTAGCCCTGGTCCTTAGTGACAATGTGCACCTCAACTCAATTGAGGATGGCTATTTTAGAAATATGCTCTAAACATTGGTCCTGGTCCTATCAAGGATAATGTGTACCTCACTCGGACCTTAAAATTTAGAGTGAGGGTGGCTAGTGCAAAGGCATGAAAAAAAAATAGAGGGCAAAGATAGAGCAATAAAACGGGGTAAATATTCATGAAGTGTGTACTAGGAGGAAAGAAAAACTAAGTAGGAGGTTGTTGGCAAAATAATGACATGTGCATTAGGGAGGTGTAGTCACTAAAATGATTCCTAAATATTCCCTCCCTTACCTTAAGCCGACGTTACAACCAAATGAAAGTCCTCTTGATTCCTTAAGAAATATAGTGTGAAAGTAAGAATACACTATGGGCAAGTTCATGGCATGTTGAGAAAAGTAAGAACTTCATTTGTGAGAGTGAGTTTATTGTTTAAAAAATAGGCCTTGTTGATATTGTGATTGCTTGAGTGAAAAGCTTTACTACCACAAATAAGTGAGGGCATTCATGGCATGTGTTCAGATTATCTAATTGATGTGTTTATATGAGTTTGCATTAGCTCGGAAAAAGAGTAAAAGAGACATTCTTTGAGCATGTGTTGTAACTTGGTATAAATGTTGTGAAATGTTGCATACATTGTGAACTACAAGATCATGATTAAAAATGTTTGGTTGATTTTAAGGTGGGTTGATAAGTCCAAGGGTTGTGAAAAAGAGTTGATAGTCTAAAGATTGTTTCAGGACAAACAAAAGTTTAAGTGTGGGGTGGAGATCTTAGGCATATTTATATGCCTAAGTTGTCAAGAATTTCCCATGAATTGATTACTTTAAAGAATGATCTTTAGTTATTCGCTTGATTTTTGGTGTAACTTGAGATGATTGTGCACTCACACACATGATTAGTTATTTCAGGAACTCTCGAAGGTATTGGAGTTGGAACGAAGAAAGAAGGAGCAAAGAGACGCAAGAAAATGACTAAGGAAAAAATGCACAGTGGTGGGCGCTCTGCTAGGCGCGCCGCGCCATAGTGGGAAGTTCATATGAGAGTTCTAGGCGCGATGGCAGGCGCGACACGCCAGTGGGATCCCGACTTTTCTAGCTTAAAAGTGTTAAAAAAGGATTTCTAATTGTAATAGACTTTGGCTCTAATTTTCCTACTATTATATATAAATAGACCCTTAGAGCTCCATTGTTAGGGTTCAATTTTTATTGGGTGTGCAAGAGCAAGTATCAACGTTTGTAATAGGTTTTGATCTTCTAACTCTTCTATTTTCCGGAAATCGCATGAACAATTGTATTTTGTGGTTTTCTAATAGTATGAGTGGCTAAACGCCCTAGTTCTGGGGTTGTAGCTATGAATGGATTGTTGATTATTAAAGGCTTTTTGAATTAATTATTGGTTGTCATTTTAAGTTACTTCTATATTCTTGTTTTAGTATTTCGTGCTTGATCACCATGAGATAAACATATTGTCTAATCTCAAAATTGAAAGAGGTGGGATTAGATAGACCAGAGAATATAGAGAGCTCGGTCGACCCATTTGATTGAGGTGATTAGTGTTCAGGAGTGACGCCCGGACGAACAACTTGCTTGGTTACGAAATATGATGAAATATAAATGCTCGCTAGTTAGTCTATTTATCCCCGCTCAACGATGTAGTTAGGTAGCTAATTGGAGAAGGCGACGAGAGGTGTGTAGCCCGACCCATATGATTAACCCTATAAACTAGTAACTTGACAACTAAAATTAGTTCTAAGCCGATAATATGATACATGAGATTCAATACATGTTGCATCCCTGGAATTGTCTTTTACTTGCTTGAAACATCATCTTAAAGTCGTTCATAATTAGTTATTATTAGTTATTGCATAATTCATAGTAGTAGTAAACATCAATCACCAACTCTTGAAAAGGTTATTTTACTTTTATTTGTAGAATTAAGTGTTAGATATAAATCGATCATACGTCCCTTCGGAATGATAACT
>JAJOOS010011247.1:0-16953 GCA_029582725.1 Solanum chiquidenum | reverse complement strand
GTCCGGCATTTAGAGAATTTCACCCCACACCTTGGTCCGGCTACGTGTGTATAATTTACTAACCCTTACCTATACCTCATATTTGCCATCATAATCGATGTTTGGCTTAGTTATTACTTCGCACCAATCGACACTAGACTATTAGATAGTATCACACTAAATCTATGTTGATAATTCTTTTCTTGTTAATTACCTCCTTGGTCCGACAAGTAGTAACAAGGCAAGTTCTAATGCGTGCACTCGTTAAAAGGACTTCTAATCGAAAGAATTATCAATGCATGCAAAACACTATTCAAGAATTGATTATTTGCTATTCATACTTTGTTAATCACGCATGGTTCCCACAACCCTAGTTGTGGATTTAGTTACCCATATTAGCAAGATCATAATTCATAGTTTTAGATGAAGAAATCATGAAGTTACGTAAGAAGAATAATAAACCCAGAAATTCAACTTGAATTACAAAACCAAAATCTTCAAAACAAACTTAGGAAATCAATAATTTCCAAGTTTGCAAATTAATCTCCCAAGTCACAAAGTAAAACTAGAATAATAATGTCTAACCTCCAAAAAGAGGTTTACATGCCCTATTTATAGAAAACAAATCCTAAGTTAAAAGGGAAACAAATTAAGGAAAGTTTGTTTAGGCACGCGTCTTCATTCCACGAGACTGACTTACGAACCGTCAATGGATCTACGGTCCGTGAGTCCCTTCCGCCAGCCAGGACTTAGAAAATATTCCATCTTCCAAAAATCAGCTTTTCTGAAGCAAACAACGAACTTGCAGTACGGATCATAGATCGATCTACGGTCCGTCAATCCCCTCCGTAGCTCCACACTTAGAATCTTCAAAAATCAAGTACTGGAACCATTGCAGCATAAATCTACTGATCAACAATACGATCCGTAGATCAATATACGGACCGTCAATGGCCACCGTAGCTCCACACTTGGTCAGATTTCCATGATTTACCTTCCATGTTTTGCCTGCTGATCTACGGTCATCACCTACGGACCGTCAATGGACCTACGGTCCATATATCACCTCCGTGAATGCCCTTTTTTGCATTTCTTTCAGCTATCTCTATACTTCCGCGCCTGAACATCTTTCCTGCAAAATATGATAAAAACACATAAAAACCAATACAAAAAGGCCCTAGACACACACAACTTGTAAGTGAAATGTATTAGAAATACCATAAACTCACGGTATATCCACAATACACCACACAACTTTGAGTACCATCTGGTAAGGTCAAAATTGGGGAAGGAGTCAACCTATTTTCAATTCCTGAAAGCTTTTCTCACAAGCTTCAGGCCATTGAAACTTCACTATCTTCTGAGTCAATTTGGTCAAAGGAGACAAAATGGACGAGAACCCATCTACAAACCTTCTATAATAGCCAGTCAAACCCAAGAAACTCCTAATATCAGTTAGAGATGTGGGTCTAGGTCAATTCTGCACTGCCTCAATTTTCTGAGTATCAACTTTAATCCCCTCTCCAAACACAATGTGGCCAAAGAATGCCACAGACTCAAGCCAAAACTCACATTTAGAGAACTTAGCATGTAACTCCTTATCTTTCAAAGTCTGAAGAAGTATTCTGAGATGACTAGCATGATTTTTTCCATTCCTTGAATAAATTAGTATGTCATCCATGAAGACGATAACAAACATTTCTAAATAAGGTTTGAGTACTCTAATCATAAGGTCCATGAACGTTGTAGGTGCATTAGTTAAACCAAACGACATGACCATAAACTCATAATGACCATAGCGGGTCCTGAATGATGTCTTTGGGATATCATATTCCCTTACTTTTAATTGTTGGTAACCTCATCTGAGGTCTATTTTCAAGAAACACGAAGCACCTTGAAGATGATAAAAAAGATCATAAATCCTTGGAAGAGGATACTTGTTCTTGATGGTAACCTTGTTCAACTGACGGTAATCTATACACATCCTAAGGGAACCATCTTTCTTTCTCACAAACAAAACCGGAGCTCCCCAAGGTGAGACACTTGGTTGAATAAAACCTTTCTCTAAAAGGTCTTTCAACGGCTCTTTAAGCTCTTTGAACTCTACTGGTGCCATTCTATATGGTGGAATAAATATAGGATGTGTATATGGAAGAAGGTCTATACCAAAGTCTCTCTCTCTCAGGAGGGACTCCGAGAAGATCATCTGGAAAGACTTCTGGAAACACTTTTACTATAGCAACTGACTAAATGGGAGGTATCTCAATACTAAAGTCATTAACTCGGACTAAATGATAGATACAACCCTTAGAAACTAACTTCCTTGCCTTAAGGTACGAAATGAAATGACCCTTAGGCACTGCTGAACTGCTTTTCCACTCTAAGACTGGCTCATTTGGAAAGTGAAACTTGACAACTCGAGTTCTACAATCAACTGAGGCATAACAGGCATGAAGCTAGTCCATACCAAGAATGACATCAAAATCTACCATGTCTAACTCAACTAGATCAGCCATGGTATTCTTGTGATTGACATAAATGGGACAATCACGATAAACTCTCTCTACTAGAATAGATTCACCAACAGGTGTGGAAACACTGAATGGTTCACTAAGTTACTCAGTAATAACATCAAAATTCATAGCAATATAAGGAGGTACAAAAGATAAACTAGCTCCTGGATCTAGCAAAGCATAAACAGTAAATTCAAAGACTTGGATCATACCAGTGACAACATCTGGTGAATCCTCTTTCTCTTGGTGACTGTTGATAGAATACAAGCGGTATGTTCCTCTTCCAGTACCTGAAGTAGCTCCTCTAGGTGCAACTTTGTCTGGTGAAGCAACTGAAGAATACTGGGCTTTATTACCCTCTTTACCATTACTCTGCCTGTTCTCAGGACACTCCCTCATAAAATGACTGTTCTGACCACACTTGAAACAACCAATGGAGCCATCATGACACATCCATGAGTGGTTCTTACCACACTTAGTAGATGCAGGAGGCTTACTACCCCTTTGTGCAATACTGCCTTGAGAATAGGCACGTTTAGCTCTGAAACCCTGGGAATTCTGACTATTGTACTCACATTTGTTCTTAGGTGCAGGCGCACTAGCAGTTGATGGGGCAGGTCCCTTCTGTTTCTGTTAGAAGGAAGACCGGCTCACACTACTCTTTTGCTGCCTGAACTCGTTCCCTGATGTCTTAGCCCTGTTATTCTTAAACTCTTCTCTATCCTTCAGCTTATCCTCCTCAACTTGTTGTACATGGATCATAAGCCTTGCTAGGTCCATATCCCCTATCAACGTAGCTACCTTGACTTTCTTGCTTGACTGATGAGATAACCCAGCAACAAATAAACTCATCCTGCTCCTCAAATCAGTAACCATCTCCGGAGCACAGCGAGAAAGTTGTGTGAACTTCAGACTGTACTCATGAGCACTCATAGACTCTGGATTAAGGTTGAGAAACTCTCTTATCTTTGCCTCTCACAACTCACGGGGAAAGAAATCCCCATGAGAGCACTCTCAAACACAACCCAACTCACTATTGGTGCATCCTCAGCCCTATTCTTTTTCCATTGGTCGAACCAAATTCTAGCGACACCCTTAATTTGGTATATAGCTAGTTCCACCCTCTCAGCATCAGCAACATGCATCACATCAAATACCCTTTTCAACTCCTCAATGAAATTCTCTGGGTCCTCAGTGACACTTGAACCTGTGAAGCTTGGTGGGTTCATCCTTAAAGCTCACGGATCCTTGAAGTATCAGCCACTTCCTGTCGATCTCTCTGTCCAAATTGATAGGTCGCAACTTGACTTAACATCCGGATAGCCTTACCAAATTCAGCATGGGTGATCTCTCCTTGGGGTTGCACTTCTAGTGCATTAGGTACCCCTTGTTCCTCGACATTTCTCCTGACATGACGACCTCTGACTGCTCTTCGTGGAGGCATGATTGTTTGAAAACATGTGCAAGCACGAATTAGAAGGAAACTTTTTAGAGATCAACTGTAATGCACGAAATGAGTGTGAAAGAAGTGAGAAATTTTCCTAAATGTTGCAGCCTCATAATTATAGATGTTGTGCGCTTCACACCGATAACTAGGACTCTATAAACACGACTTCATAGACTCCCTAGGACTCTTGAACTCTGGGCTCTGATACCAAGTTTTTCACGCCCCGAGCCTACACCCTGGGCGGGATTGGCACTTGAAGACCATTGCTGGCCTCAAGCGAACCCTTGGCTTGGCTTACTAACTCAGCGAAAGACTCTAAACACTATTACACTGATCAAATGAACTTACTCAAATAGCTTGGTAAAATAACATAGAATGTTTTTAAGGTCAACATTCAACTTGGCCAAAATGGCAACTCATGTCTTAACATATGAAATTAAATGTAAAGGCAACTGAACTACTAATTATCTGACTATATGTGAAGCCTCTAAAACAACTAAGATGGATGTTGGGACAAACCTCACAACATCCTAAAGAATTGATAATAAACTATAAAAATTAAAAAGGATCATCTGGAATGCCAAGAGGCTCACCAACAAACTCTGAACTGCTCACTAGATCATAGATGGCGCTGAATGCTAATCCTAGGTACCTGCGTCTGCATAATAATATGATACAGGCCAACTGACATCAGTACATAGAATGTACGACTATGAGAGATGGAATGCTAAACATAACTTAAGCTTAAAAAAGATCTGAAAGAAACACTTACCTTGGCTTTACTCAAATCTTGAATAACTAAACTCAAGTTACTGAACTCATTTCAATATAAAGCAGTTTAAAAACAAGTGCAATATAAAGAAAAGCTGTTTAAAACATGATGTCAACTCTGTGTGTATGCAAAGATACAAATAACTCTGAGATTTATGTAAAATACAAATAAACTGATGTATATAAAAATACAAAGTATTGTTGTGGGAGTTTTTGTAACCGACAACCATCACATAAGAGCTATTGTGATGATATAGCGATCTCCCTCACGCTACCAGCGCATCCTATACCCTGCCACATGTATAGGACCTGAGTTACTAAGTGGATCCACTAGTCTATGCGAAAAGGATTCATCTAAAAAGTATGACCCTTTTCTACCCATGATGGCTACATGGTTTATGGCGCCTCGGGGTTTTCTGAACCCTCCCCCATATTGGTACTCAATACTACTCCCAAAATATACTAGCTCTTTATGTTTTAAAAAGATACTTCTTTCTGTGATTTGAGATTAGTGTCTGTGATTTGAGATTAGTGCTAAAAAACTTAGCTCAAAGGCTATCTTGTAAATCAAAGTTTCCCCTCTTGCTTCATTTAGAAAGCGATTACTCTTTTCTGAAAACTAGCCCGAAGGCTCTCTGGAAATCTCAGTTTCCATTCTTATTTAAATGTGAAAACATTTTAAATCTCTTTGGGAATACTTAGTACCCATATACTTTTTGAAGAAACGAACTTAAACTTTACTCTTTACTGAACCTAAAACTTAAGTCTTAAAATAAAGTTAAAACGTTTGCAAAAGACATTTGGAAAACTTTATGAACTTCTCTTAACTTGACTCTTGATTTCTCTTGACTTTGATCTTAACTGCTCTTGACTTGACTCCTAACTGGTCCTTGAATTGAATTATGGATTCAAGGATTGTGATTTGTGATTGGAAAGATCTCATGATGTTTAGGAATGATTTTAGATAGGTAAACATGAGAAAAGACCGAAAATCAATATTTGAGGGTGGGTCCGCGATGCGGAAAAGCTTTTAAAATTTAGTTTCGAAAATGACTTTTGAGGCAGAAGACTCTGTGACGGCTCCGTGACGCAAAATGAAAATTCCCAATTCTAGGAACCAGCTCTGCGACGCACCACCACTGCTAGATTTCGTTCGACGAAATTTCTTCTTCATTTTTCGACTCTAAACCCTCCAAACTCCGTGGGTTCTTTTACCCAACACTTAGAATAAATTAAATTTTCAAAGTACATCAGATTCTACTCAAAATTGAACCTAAAATCACAGATTAGGATCAAACAACTCCTCAACGAATTCAACGAAGAAATAATCTAATGAAACTCCAACAAACCCATTCAAGAACTTAAATTCACTGAACTAAACCATGATTGGCACGTGGGCGAATTAACCCAGCACTATGTGATCTCACATACCTTGTAGGGATCACCCCCGACGAAATCCACAAGCCAAACTTGACGATCTTGATGAATCTTGAACGTTCTTCTCCTTTCTCCTCTTTTCTCCTCTTATTTTCTCTTCTCTCAAAACCCTAACTCTTTTTCCAAAAGCGTAAACTGACTATGTTCAGTTTAAACCCCTAAGTAATTACAAAAAATGAATCAAAATAAAAGAGTAAGGAAATGACCAAACTACCCTTCAAAAATCCGGATTTGGACTTTCCTTAATCCAATAACACAACTTCCAAAAGGTATAACTTACTCATACGAACTCGAAATCGCACAAACTCGACAGCGTTGGAAAGATCATTCCAACAACTTTCCAACCATATCTAAAAGTACAGCTAAATCATCCTGAGCTAGGAGTTATAGCCGTTTAAAGTTGACCAAAAATTCACTTTTCCTAACCTAAATAAATTTCCAGATTTTCAATTCTTTCCAATAATTATTATTTCCAATTCTTAGCTTCTTCCAAGCTATTTCAAATTGCGAGATGTTACAGGCATGCCACTATCAGTCAAGTTGGTCGTAGCCATATCTGCAATAAAATGAAGAAACACTTAGAAAAATTTCCATAAAAAGTGCAGAAAAACTCGCCGAATGGTGAATCACTTTAACGAGCTAAGTCGGGCTCACAGAAAATACTAGCACAATAATATTCGAAAATTAAGACATGTCGGCAATCTCCAAGGCCATTCGGCGAATCGCCGACACTAATGGCAAGCTAGAGTAGCTCGCCGAAAGTTATAATGTATTTTAGGGATTAGGGGCACAGAAGGGTGATCAAAAATGACTTTCGGCGAGTCACCGAGTGAACTCGACGAACTCAGGCGTATCATCAAATAATAAATAATCAAATTCACCAATTTTTTTAAATTAAGGGAGATCTGTGGGGAATTTTTCGAACTGCCAAAGTACTCGGTGAGCCCGACCCAGCTCGTGAAGTGGCCTTTCGTTCCAGTTTTCAACCCCTATCATCAAGATCAAACCCACAACCCACAAAAACAAAATCAAACACATACACTATGAAATTTAATCAAGACCCATACTACCCATGCCCTCGGGGTACTCAGACATTCCCTCAGTTTGCCAAAATTGGTCATTTGACGACTTTTGCCCTTAAGAATGACAACAAACTCTCCATCATTGGGCAAAATATGATATTAAGCACAATCCGGGGTTACTCAGACTTCACCCTGCTAGTCCCAACACATCTTTATTGCAACCCAGCAATTTAGACTTAATTTAATCAAACAAAACACAAGAATCGATCAAAAACACAAGATTAGGCACTAAATCAACTCATTACAGACAATTTGTCAATTAAATACAACTACCCAACAACAATCAACAACACATTACCGATTTGCATTTAGGTTTAACCACTTATAAAGTTTGGGGTTCGAAAAACCAACCTTAATGCCAAATTTTTTATTTGTAACGCTAGGCGGCAAAGTTCCACAATCCGAGCAACGATTTTATACGATACAAGAATAAAAACAAGGACAATTTGAAAAATCTAAAGTACGGAGTAAGAGCAAGGGGGTTAAAAATGACAGAAGATGAAGAATTTTGAAAATTTTAAACCATTGGGCCATTAAAACCTTTCATTTCGTACTCCATTCAGTGGTGTAAGTCGAGTCCGCCCAACCACACGGCGACACAACGAGTGGTGTTTTGGATCGCCGAGTTTGGAGGTTCAAATGGCGGAGTCTATTGGGCTCGATGAAATGTTCGGCGAGTCGCCGACTGAGCTTTTAGCCTGCCATGTTTTACAGAGTTCTCTTTCAAGCTGAGTGGTCCTAACGGCGGTACAAGTTGGAGCTCACCGGCCTCTTCGGCGAGTTGCAGACCGGACTTTTTCTTCTCCAAAATACCCATTTTCCAGTACTTTTCACTTTTCAACCTGCACAATCAATACCCGTATTAAAAATAAAAAACTAAAGCATCAAAAACATGGGTTGCCAACCTCTTCGGCGAGTTGCCAACCGGACTTTTACTTCCCCAAAATACCCATTTTCCAATACTTTTCACTTTTCAACCTGCACAAACAATACATGTTATTCAAAATCAAAAACTAAAGCGTCAAAAACTTGGGTTTCCTCTAAAGAAGTGCCTTATTTAGCGTCATGGCACGACGGAAATACCAATTCAATTTTCATTTTTGGGGTTGTCCATTGTATCAATAGGCAACCCCCATATTTGTCTTGGATTAAATTGGGTTGAGATATGACCCATTTGCATTTCCAACTGCTCAATAGAGACTGAGAGAGAAGTCACCATCTGATTGAGAGTTAAGATATCTTCCTTCATCTCCTTTAACACCTTGTCTGACCCTTCAACTTTGTTGAGAATGCGTGATAGCATATCTTCTGTACGACCACCTTCTGAATCATTGGGATTTTGACGCTCCTGAGGTGGAACGTATCTGTCCTAGTCACCCTCTCTCTCCTTCCAAGTGGTGTTACGATCACGCCAATCTCTGTCACGATCTCTCCATCCTTCATCTCTATTCCAACCTAGATTTCCACTTGGCCTTGGATAGTTTGGATGAAATCCTCCTCCTTAATTTGCAAGGATGTTCACTTCCTCATTGTACATCTCCTCAAAATGTGCTTCATCGAGGTTTGCTCCACCAACACCCACAACATTAACCCTCCTTAAACCACTACCCATCACAATTTTCGACAACAAGTCTAGCTGGGTCATCATATTTGCCATACTTTGGTCTCTCTTTTGGTCTTTTTTGATATGCTCTTTTGTCATTCTAAAGGTGAGAGAAACCACTTGATATTTATGAGTGTGCCATGCCCTAGTAATCTTAGTCATGCAATCAAGGAGTTGAGATGCCACTTCATAGGATTGTTGCATTATACCACCGGGAACAAGTTGATCAACAACTCCTTTGTTTTCTAAATCGAGACTCCATTGAAATGATGCAACAACACGTCATCTGGAAATCCATGAGTTGGGCATTGAAGCACTAGCTTCTTAAATCTCAGCCATGTCTCATCGATTGGTTCGCCTTCCAAGTGTTTGAAACCTTGGATGCCATCCCTTAGAGTCATCATCTTCGATGGGGAAAAGAATCTCACTTGGAATGTTATGGTAAGCTCATCCCAAGAAGTGATGGAGTCCCTTGGTATACTACAAGAAATGCACTTAATGCTACAAAACACATCGTAGCTAAATATGAATTTTTTCGTAGCTAAACACTTTAGCCATAAAATATTTTTTCGTAGCATTCGTGGAAAGATGTAGGGTGGCTCAAAGTTAGCCATAGACTTTACATGGTCTATGGTCAAGGACTTATACTTATAGCTATTAAAAAATGTGTTGTAGCTATGATAGTAAAAAAAAAATTGTTACGAAATATTTACTTGTAGCAAATAATTTCACTCTTTTTCCACAACAAATTAAATCTATAGAAATTTTTCTATTGTAGACACAATGCATTCTATTGTGGAAAATGAATTGATTTATTTTCTATGAAAATTCAAATTTTCTGGCTATTTCATATTTTTAATCTTGTGGCAATAATACTTGTATTTAGCTACAAACTAGAAAATCTATAGCTATAAAATAAAAGTATTTGCCACAAATAATTTTTCCACAAAGCTAAGAACTCAAACTCTTTGCCATAACATACATACATTATAGTTAATAGTTTTAATTTGCTAAGTAAAGTGAAAATGTATTGCCTATTTTTGATAATTACATATAGACTAACTGTCAAAATCCATTGCTACAAATTTAAAATTACTGCCATAAGCATTAATAATAACACTAATTTTTATAATATAGCTAAAAAATAGATTTCAAACAATTTCATTATCACAAATGAAAGGATTTTCCACAAGCTTTGTTAGTAAGAAAAACTTACATAATATAATCCCACATACATTATGAGATTTAAAAATAATTCTCAAGTTACATATATAATCCCACATACATTATGAGATTTAAAAATAATTCTCAAGTTACATTTTACAATTTTGAGAATAGTCACAATTGTTAGACATCATCTTGTTCGAGTCCAAATCAACATAATTTTCCCCTATCTCTCCAGTCTCCTTCCACAATCTTCAAGTGTACTTTAGCTTGATCAACATCGGTCCGAATTTTCCATCTATATGCTCTTATTCCATAAATATGCCTATCAATAACAGTAAAGTATTATAGCACCAAAAAATAATGATTTCTAATTTCAAGGAGAAAAAATATGTCTTGAATAATTTTTATTACAAAAATGTTTAGCAAATGAAAACAAAAAAGAAATACAAAGTAAGCGAAGTAAACCAACCAATAACTTTTAAACTTCTTAAAACATGTAGATATAAATCTCAACTTTTAGTATCATTATTAAATTAATATCTAGATATAGATCTTAAAATTCAATAGCAATTATTAAATTAATACCTAGGTAAAAAAATTACCTTTAAATTGACAAAAATATACGATTCAATGCAATATTCATTGATTCAGGCCATGACAACAATCTCTTGCAACAATATAGAGTATAATTGTTTATGATAAATTAATTGTAGTTTGATCTTTTCTCAAACCTATACATACTACAAAATTTAGAGTATATGATTGAGTAAAAAAAAATCATATTGTCAAAGCTTATCTCATCTGCTTGAAGAAGGCCATTTAAAACCTACAAAATAAATATTAGCATAATATCAAAAATAAAAAATTGAACAAAAAAATGAGACAAGAAAGGGTGAGGAAAGAGGGAGCAGACAAAAATGGCGTGGGAAGAGGAAAAAGGGTTTCTAGGTTTTTGATAACTGGGAATGAGGAATAAGCTATTTAATTGGATTTTAAAATTTTAGGGGCGAATTTTGATGTTTTGTAATTTTTAATTTTTTGGGGGGAATTTTTTGGATCCAAATGGGGAAAGGGAAGAGTGAAGTACGGCTGGAGAGATGATTTTGGGATAGATTTTTGCTTTACTTATAGTTATTATTGTTGAAGAAGAAGGAAGCTGACGATTGGAATATGTCAAAGGAACAGGTCCAACGAAGTTGACTGATGTGTGTGCAGCAAGTCTTGATGAAGAAGGAAGCTGACGATTGGAACATGTCAAAAGAAAAGGTCCAACGAAGCCGACTGACGAGTTTATAGCACTGTTGTAGAATTAGAGTTGCACTAGGATTAGACTACTTATATTGATTAGGATTAGATTACAACTAGAATTATATTATGATTAGGATTATATTACGACTAGGATTAAATTATTTATAATTGCATTATTATTATTATAGTAGTAATAGGTATTGCAGTAGGATTCTAAGTATAGTTAACTTAGGACTTTACAACGTTCTCCCTATTTAAGGATTATGTACTTAAAAATTTTGATCATCAATATAATAATTGATTTCTCTAATCCTAGACATGAGATTCCTACATGGTATCAGAGCATAAAAGCTCCTCCACTTTTTGAGTATTGATAAAAAAATCCACACGTTGCAATGACCCCTTCTGCCAAAACTATGTCGACCTCCTCACTTCACGGAATCATTGTCGATTGCTCCATTAAATCTAAGCCAACAAACTACCTCATATGAAGGATACAAATATCCCAATTGATTCACGTGATGAAACTAACATATCTCATCACAGAGAATTAACCAAGTAAAAGTAGTTGTTCCACTAGACATACTGTTAGGGAAGTTGTAGCGGCTGAGAAGGATGCAAAAGATAGTGGCACCATTGATGATTGGAAGGATAAGGATGTGTTACTAAGGAGTTGGATCTCAAGCACCTTGACCGAAGAAAGCATGCACCTAATTGTGGACTGCTCAACTGCCAAGGAGATGTGGGAATGCTTGGAAAAAGCTTATATTCAAGCAACAAAAATAATTAATTTTTCTAGAGGTTTAGGTCTCAAATACAAGACTTTTGTCAAATTAGGTAAGACACCATATTCCACCCTTAATCAATTTATTTATGCTCTCACAAGTTTTGATATAAGGGAAGATGAAGAAGAGGTGTCACAACAAAACCACAACATGGTAGTATCTGCTCAAAGAGACAGGGGAAGAGGAGACAACAACATCAACTCCAGAGAAATAGGTTTCAAGCCTGCTGGATAGGAAACAGGTTCTCAGAACAGTCAATATGGGCCAGGTTCTCTGAACAATAAAAGTTTCCAAAGTGAAAATAAGGAGAAAAATAGTATTGAGTTATGTAAAATATGTGGTAGGAATAATCATACTGCTCTTAAGTGTTTTTACTGGTGGAACTACTCGTATCAATCTGCAGATGAACTATCACAAGCAACGACTAGACATCACATTCATACCGAAGCATTGAAAAACAAGTTTTTGCTGGGTATTCAAAGTTATTTTTTGTTGAGTATTCGGAAAGAACAGGTCCAACGAAGCTGACTGATGTGTCTGCAACAAGTCTTGATAAAGAAGGAAGTTGACGATTGGAACATGTCAAACAAAGCCGATTGATGTGTTTACATCACTGCTGTAGAATTAGAGTTGCACTAGGATTAGACTACTTATATTGATTAGGATTAGATTACAACTAGAATTATATTATGATTAGGATTATATTACGACTATGATTAGATTACTTATAATTGCATTATTATTATTATAGTAGTAATAGGTATTGTAGTAGGACTCTAAGTATAGTTAACTTAAGACTCTACAATGTTCTCGCTATATAAGGAGTATGTACTTAACAATTTTAATCATCAATACAATCATTGATTTTGTATCTCTTATTATTATATGTATGATATTTGCTTCTTTTATTTTATAAATGTCATTATAACTTTAAAATTAACAAATGCAACAATTGTTTTATATATATATATATATAGGCAAATCTAGAATTTTTCGAACATGGGCACTCCAAGAAAAATGTATTAAGTGTGAATTGATCCGAACACAGGTGCACCAAAAAAAATGTATCAAGTGGGAATTGATCCTGAATCATCACGGTCAAAAGATCAACATTTAGCCATGTGGACCAATTAAACATCTCATAGTATGGGTGCCAAGATATAATATTATACAAATTTTGTAATATATATATAACAAAGAAAATTATCTCGTGAAAATAACAACAATTAATGATAATAGAAAATAAAAAAAATTTACTTTACTTGAAGTTGGTGGAAAAAGTCAATTATTTATATGAAATAAATATTATTCTAAAATATATTGGCCCTTTATTGGTTTTGTTATCTTCTCTTCGTTTCAAAATAAATTCTTAACTTATAACTTCTTATGTCTCATAATAGTTGTCAAATAACAACAATAATAATATACCTAGTGAAATTTCATAAGGAGGTCAAAGAAGGATAGGGTATATTCAGATCTTATTACTATCACGTGGAGGTAGAGAGAATGTTTAAGAGTGACCATCGACTAATATTAGTTGTACACATTAATAAAAATAGTTGTCTTAAATAACTTGTCAATTTATGAAATAAAAGATAAAATTAATTGCATTTTCTCAATTTTCCTTTCAATTAATTCTTCTTAAAAGGTAAACAAGTTTGTGAAGTTTCAGATAAAACATATTATGGATAAAGTAGTAAAACTATCCTTCTTATTCATAATTTTTTAAGATTGTGTCAAAGAAATATATACTACTAATATGGAATGGAGGGAATAGTGTTTAGTTAAATTTATGACCATACTTAATTTTGAATACTGTTATTATTTTGAATTAAAAATGCAAAAAATTATATGAATTCAATATAATTTTCTCTACTCTCTTCAAAGCTCATATTGTAGTACTATATTGAGTATTATTTATTATTACTATTATATCTATTATTATTATTAATATTATATTGTTATTATTGTATATGTATTTAAAATGATATATGCATTAGAATGTCAAGTAAAAAATAGAATACATTAAAATAAAACAAAACAGTCAATATCACAAAATATATTTAATCTATTTAAATAGAATTGGAGAAGCAAAATAATGTTGTGATCGTAAATGTTAATTACCATACTATTCAAGTTTGAAAATTATTTTAAGATAAAATTTTCAAGAAAAAATATCAATTCAATTTTTTTTATCTCAACCATGAATTCAAGTTCAAGTTAAATTGTTGAACTATAACTATAATGGAACTATACTTCCACAACATTTAGTTATTTCAATTTGAATTTAAATAGAGATGTGAATTTTGGATTGTAGTTTTATAGTTTTAATTGAAAATACAAAAAATATATGGATTAAGATATTAAGATTAAAATAAGAAAAAAAGAATTGAATGTCAATATTATTTTTTTGTGTATTAATTATATTCAATAAATAATTGATTTATCTATCTATTTTCCAGAATAATTCATATAAATATGACATTGTTTGATAAAATGTAAATTGATTATACATATCTTTCTAAATATAAAAAGTACAATAATATCAAGTTAATTAGACATAACTTATATATATATATACATATTATTTTATTTATTTATTTATTATATATAACTTCTATTTATTTTTTTATTTTTTTATAACTTCTATTTATTTAAACTATATTTAAAACTTAAAAATTAAGATCTTGTAAAATTGAATTGATAGAAATATTAACATCTCTAATTAAGCTAGCTTGATAACTATAATGTTTGATAGAAAAGGTCCAAGTCGTATAACATGAATTCTCAACACAAGAAGAAGCACCTCAAGACTTACGTTTCACCTCGTATAAGATAAAATGTATGGCCTCAATTGTGCTCACATGGTTGTATCATTTTGTTTGAAAAATAATTATAAATATGAAGTAAATCATTGGTACAATTCTTTCGTACCCGAAACATAATATTTTTTTTGTGGTAATATTTTATTTAAATTGCTTCTTATGGATAAAATGTTAATATTGTTTCAAGTAAAAACTTAATGATTAACTAAAAATATTTATCATAGCAAAAAATCTATGATTATATTTTTAATATGCCACAAATTTTAAAACTTGAAAAAAAATATTTAGCTACATTTTTTTCTTTAAATAATTTAATGTGGCTAAAAGGTTATTATTACTACGATAAATTCAAATTCGTGAAAAAAATTAATAATTAGCTATGAAATTTTATAATAGAAGAAAAATTATGGCAATTTCATTTCATTATTGCCACAATATTTTATAACTTAAAGGTAAATTATTTATTTAGCTAAAAATATTTCTTCAAATAAGTTATTATGTTTAAAAGTTTATTATTACTATGGTAAATTTAAATTCGTGGCAAACCCTAATAATTAGCTACGAAATTTTACTATAGGAAAAATTCTATGGCTACTTCATTTAACTATTGACAGGTTGTTTTATAACTTCAAGAAAAATTATTTATTTAGCCACAATATTTTGTTTGAAATAACTCATTATGGCTAAATAGTTACTATTGCTACAATTACTTTTATTGCGTAGCAAATAAGATATAATTAGCTACACAGTAAAATTGTAGCTATTTAGATTGTTATTGCCATGATTGTTAACAATTAAAGCAAATATAAGGATTTAGCTTTGTCAACTTAATATTCATCGCTAAAAAATTTGACGAATTTTAAGATAGCTACGAAATTTGAATTTTATGTCTATTACTAAGTAATAGGTACAATTTTCAAATTTATAGCTTATATTTTGTAGCAATACGTAACTCAGATAAGCATTTGGTACCTTCACCCATTAAAGAGAATGGGAACAACCTGAGACAGATTCTTGCGACATGTCCTTACATTAAAACGGACCACAAACATCCACAAAGTTCCTAATATGCTCATGGGGATCCTCATGAGATAGCCCCCAAAACAATCCTTTCAGTTGCAGAGCTGAAGCATTGTGCTAGTGATGTGAAAAACAATGTTTCCTTCAGCCGGAGGTAGGCGTATTGCACCAACACCATCCAGTTGAACTGTGTCATTTACATCATTCAAATTTCCAATAGCATCTTGGTGGCCCACTTGGCTACCATTACTCTCGTTTATGCTCATCTCTTCTTATGCTCAAAACACACAACAAAAACACACACTAAATTAAGTCGATTCAACTATAACATAAAGATAATACAATTCAACTTCAAACAACACCACTCCCCGGCAGCGACGCCATTTTGATTAACGTTTCAAGTACACCTCTTTCAATTCTACATTTAGCGATCGTTAACTAGTATAAAACCCAACAAAAAGTTGACGTTGAACCCACATAGAGTGGTACGTGTTCAAATTCAACTATGAAGAATAAATGTGGTCTAAACGGTTAGAGGAATATAAATTTTCGAAAAATATGCAAAAAAATTCTAAAGGGGTGACAACGAATGGTAGATTGGGGGGGGGGGGTTGAATCTGCAATTAACAGCTCAAGCAGGAACTAAAACAGACCAAACAACAATAATAAGAACAATTCTCGAGATGTGATCGTTTATAAGCTAATTATGTTATATGGGTAATTTAAATATAATAGTGATTTGCTGAATCATTGTGGGTAGGATTGACTTTAAGTGAAATAGCTTTCTCTCAAACAACTATTGCAGTTCAGGTGATTTCATTCGAACATCAATAAGCTTATCAAGATAACCAGTCCACAACCTTAATGCATCCACTCTCTCGAGCTAGATGGGTAGGATTGGATTTAGGGATCAATCACTCTCTCGAGATTAACCCTTGTCAACCCAATACCCACAAATTATTAGTCAAAAGCTGTGGTTACAACACCTCTCTCTCGAGCAAGATTAGAACTCAAAAATTAGAATTGTGTTTGTAACTACAATTCATAGATTAACACTCACCTAAAGAATAAACCCA
>JAJOOS010011246.1:0-15542 GCA_029582725.1 Solanum chiquidenum | reverse complement strand
ACTTTTCCTTTTTAAGTCCTATTTAAGTAGGGCTGTTTTGGGTATTTTAGAGGTTAATTATATATTGGTTTTTAAGTCTAAATTCATAAGTTTTAGTCATTAAACAGAACACCCAATGAAAATCAAAACTCTCCCACTTCTCTCTAAACTCTCTCTCTAAAAACCTTAGAAGAACAAGAATACATTGGAGCTAGGGTTTCAAGGTTCTTTCCCAAGTTGCTTGAAGTTTCTCCATTGATTCTCAAGGAATCAACTAAGGTATGGTTGCTCTCCACTCTTGGGATCTCTTCCCCAAGAGGCCCTCTCAAAATTGGATTTCAAAGTTCCCCAAATTCTAGGTTTCCTCTCAATTTCGTGGGTCACTTTACAAGTGTGTTTTCATTGAATTATAATGATTAATTATGGTGGTATATGATGATTTGTGGATGAAATAATGTCAGGTTGATGGTTTTTGAACAAATCCCCACAAGACCCATGAATTCCCCTTTCTTTCTCACTTTAAACCCTAGTATGACTTTAATGGTGAATGAAGGATGAGAATCTAATATGAAATTGCTGAATTCCTTATTGTATTATGATGTTGCTCTATATGATGAATGATTACCAATGAATTAGGGTTGAATCTTGATGTGATCCTTGAAGGCTATGAATGAAGGTTGTCAAATTGATGAATGTTCATATTTTGAATTGTTGATCCACTTATGATGGAGGTGCTACTTGATTATGAATTGTCGTGATTGAGTTATGTTCCTTTTCCCTACAACCCCAAGTGTTGACAAGTATGTTATGATACGAACATGAATGTCAAGCTATGATTATGGTAGTGTTGGTATGATGAATAGAAGGTAAATCTCATGAACACTATATGACTATGTTATGAATGAACATTATTATATGTTGATGGTTTTACGATGAAAGGTTATCCTCATCTTAGAACTTGTGAGCTATATGATGAATGATGGGTTGAATCCCTAATGCACTTCTTATTGAATTAATGTGTAAGTAAGGCTTAATACTACTTTAAAAAGGGATTTTGTGCTTAGCACCGAGTGAACATGAATATGAGATGGAAGCTTTTATGTTTAGCAATTCCGGCTTTCCATATGGGTTCCTTTTACAGTTAGCAAGTCCGGGTTCCCAATACATATGTTGTCTCATGAGATGGAAACCTTTTACGTTTAGCAAGTCCGGGTTTCTAGTAGCAATCTCCTTGTTCCATAACTATGTTTTCCCACATAGGTATTAGCTAGTGGATCCACTTAGATGGTATTATGTTAGTTCTACCTTGGCAAGTAGAACACTTTATTTTCGGTGTGGGGGTAGAACACCGGATTCCATGAAGCTCACATGGTCTATGTCGGTTATTGCTGATATCCCTATGATTTAAGAAGATGATCTAATGTATGATTATGACTTATGTAAATGACTTATTAACTCTAACTAGAACTACTTGAGGGATACTACTTAGTATAGGTGAGAGTATGGGACTTTACCTATGCATTGCATTTGCACAAGTGGGTTCTTTGAGGAGTTCTAGTGTGAGTCCTCTATGGATGGAAACTAATGAATGATGGTAAGGTTGGTTTCACCTATTATGATGTTAATTATGTATGTGATTACATTTGTGTCTTCTTGATGGATTTACTTAGTATATATGGGGGTATGGGACTTCATATGTACATTGCGCACGTAAACTTGAAAGGAGGGTCATGGGTGGTGTCCTATGATGGTATGATATAAATGGAATTCAAATGTGTAAGGTATGGGTTTTGGCTTCTTGTTATGATCATGAATGTCTCTTTATCTTGTAATGTGGATCGGCTAAATGTTCCTTGAATATGCATTATGGCTTTTAACTTGAAATAGCATGTTTTCATATAAAGGTCCCTTTTTGCATGTTTTAAGTGGTTTTAATTGCATGGCTTCCATACTTAGTACAATTGATTTTGCTAACCCATATTTCTTCCTTTTTCTACTAAGTATAGGTTCCGGGAAGTGATTGTGCTACTAAGAGACTCAAGCTTTGACTTAGACTTTCTCCAAGACTTTTGGTATGTTCTCAAGTTCCGAGGACACACATTATGACACTTATGTCTCTTGTATTGTAATAGACTTTTAGACTCCTTTTGTACTTGTCATTTTGAGAAAATTCTATTGTAAAGGGCTATGGTCCCTATTTGAAATTCTTATGTGTACTTAGATGGTTTCATTGAGATGATGATGTCTAGACATTCTACTTTCTATTTTCTATTATGAGATACTTTGACATTGATGTTGAAAAGTTTTTAAATCTCCGCATTATTCAATGTCCATATACAATGATGAATATGCTAAGGGATCGTATAAGACCCCTTCGGGGTCAAATACGCCATGTTACGCCTAGGGGGTGCTCTCGGGGCGTGACAGGGGTAAACCAACAATAAAGTGCATATTCAAATCTTCCCATTTCCAATTAGGAATACTATTATCTTGGGACAAACCTACAGGCTTCTGGTGATCAACTTTGACTTGTTGACAATTAGGACACTTAGCAACAAATTCTGCAATATCCTTCTTCATCTCATTGGACCAATAGACCTTCCGCAAGTAACAGTACATCTTGGTGGCTCCCAAATAAATGGAATATAAAGAAATATGGGCTTATAATAATGGACTTTTTAAACACTACTTCCTTCATCTCAACCAAAATCAGGTCAAGATCTTGCTTGGCTTTCACATCCGACACAAAAGATGATTTTGAACCATTATGAACCATGACACCACCTTCTGTGGAACTAACCAACAAAACACCCAATCAGGCCCATCTATGAATATCACAAACCAATTCCTTTTTATCTTCGTCAACATAAGCAACACTACCCATTGATAATCGACTAAGAGAATCCTCTACTACATTCACCTTGTCGGGGTGATAGAGAACCTTCATGTCACAATCCTTTAGTAACTCAAGACACCACCTTTGATGAAGATTTAAATCTTTTTACTTGAATACATATTGCAAACTCTTGTGGTCGGTAATGACGTCAACATGAACACAATATAAGTAATGCCTCCATATATTTAAGGCAAATACAACCGCCGCTAGTTAAAATCTTGGGTAGGATAGTTCTTTTTGTGAATCTTAAGTTGTCTTGAAGCATAAGAGATAACCTTCCCATTTTGCATAAGAACATACCCAAACCCAATTCTTGAGGCATAGAAATGAAAAACAAACCCATCATATCTTTCTAGTAGAGTCAATATCAAAGCAAAGGTAAGTTTATATTTCAATTCTTGAAAACTCTTCTCACATGATTCCTACTATAGAAACTTAACCTTCTTTTGGGTCAATGTCTCAAAGGGATAGGCAATCGAGGATTAGCCTTCCATATGCCTTCTCAAATGATTGGTATGCTAATCTTCACTTCTTGAGTAAATCAAAATATCATCGATAAACATAATCACAAACAAATAATGGTATTGTCTAAACACCCTATTCATCTATCACATAAATGTGACCAGATCATTAGTCAAACCAAATGACTTTACCAAAAACTCATAAACAAATATGGGTTAGTTCTTAATGTTTGAAACAATTTAAAAAATAATATATATGAAAGAAAATTTATACACAATCATCACCTCTTTATGAGAAGATTTTAATGCAAAGAATTTTTTATCATCGTTCCTACTTTAAGTTTCTTAACCCTAGTTATGATTTTAGCTAATCATAATTAGTTGTAAGCAATCATTTTTATAATTTAAACTGCTAAAGAACATTAATGTAAAAGAAAGTAAACAACATCTCTGATAAATGCAGCTCTTGTGATAGAGTCTTGTTTGTTCCATAATAATCTTCTAATAAAATATATTTAAATCATAAACACTAAGAACTACAAATTTTTTATGCTACGAGTAATCCCAAACCTCTACCAATAATTTGTAGCCCTAAAAACGTAATCTAATAGACATATATAATAATAGGATCGAAATTCTAATATTGATTGAACTATGCTTTGACTTTGGTCAACTTTACTCCGTAAATATAACAACCATTCTTGTTGTTATAGTTGAGCTAATCATGAAATATATTGCGCTAGAATACTTCTTGAGTAGTGAGTTGAAAATTTCAAGCTAGGTTAGACTGGAACAAAAGCACTGAGCAAGATGAGGTCTAGGGTAATTAGAGGAAAGGATTGGATGATCCAGCTGAGTTGAGTTTGCTATGTTTTTACAAAGACGTTATGGAATACATAGGACATTTTTTAAGTGAATTCAGGTAAGTATAACTCTTAATATCAAACTTGGCATGAAGGGATTAGTTTGGAACATCAACTTTTAAAGGCGTGTTGTGCAATATAATATGTGTGTATGGGGTTCTGAATGAATCTTAAGGGTCCATTGGATGTTTTAAGAGTTGACTGATTTTTTTGTACCTGGAATCTGTAGTGCCTTGCAATCGCAAATGGGTGTTAACTTTTGCAAACCTTGCGAGTGTGAGATCCTGATTGCAAAAGAAAGGGAGGTAAGATCCCAGACCTTCACGGTCGCAAAGGGATTGTTCGCATTCGCGACCTTATTGAAAGTGAAGGCCCATTCATGAAAGCGAACGTCACACCCCGAGGCCACCCCCTTGACGTAACATGGGACCTTGTATCACGAGTGACCCCAAGCTAACCATGTGTCTGGCATATATAAAGCATACTAAGAATAACTTAACAAGACATGTACTGTGCAGAAGCTAAAACAATGGATAACTGAAGGTGGGGAAAAACCCAACTAGTCTGTATATATAAAACATATTAAGAGTTTAGCGATAACTTAAACAATAGCTTAACCACTCAAGATGAATCTACTACTATGTCTGAAAAGCATGTAACTAAGTTGAGCTGCTAGAACATGCCCCCTGGATAACTCTAACAAAAGTGAATATAAAGATTAAAATGAAAGCATGTCTATTGTTCTCGAAATATGAGGACTCATCGTTGAAGCTGCTGAATGCGGACCGAGAATCGATCTAAGCATGATCTGGATGCTGAGTACATGAACCTACATCATGAAAGGATGTAGAGCAGAGTATGTGTTAGTACTTGGAATGTACTGAGCATTCAGGATATAGATACTAAGTTGAACAAATATATATGAGCTGAACAAAGCATAACTAAGCAATGACATAAAATGGGAAAGAATATAACTACTGAAACATAACTAAAAAGCAAAGTTGAATGCAATGACGAAGTACTAATCATGGAAATAACATGTTGAACTGAATACTGAAATAAATACTGAAAACCTGGTCAAATGCACTAAGAGTCTGACTATGGGAGCTACTAGTAACCGACACAAAACCACGTGAGCTAAACGTGGAGTCTGATGTATACGCCCCATCGAGAGGACCTAATATACCTTGCCAGGGTTATAAAGGCATGACTGGCGTGATCACAAAATTGGATGTCCAACAGAGAAGACTTATATTCCTACGAGGGCACATAGTTCTGGGACTATGAGGGTACGCTGAACCCTAGTCTAACTCGGTGCAAAGTCTACTCCCAACTGAATATGTATATGACTGAAATGTGACTAAAATACTAAATCGCTCAAATACTGACATGCTAATTGAGAATGCAACATTTATAAACTGATAATGTGACATTCAAAATATGAAGCATGGTTATATATTTAACTGGCCTAGCAAGTGTAATTCATCAACTAAGAGAATCTACACAAACTAGGGTTTTGAGTTTCATACAAGGAATTCAGTAAACTTTCCAAGAAAACATGTTATTTCTATTAAAATTACTACAACAGCTAAATCACAACAAAACTCCAAGGTTTTAGAAACCCTAGGTCTAAAAAAGATATGAAGAATCAAGAAACTGACAGAATTCTAGAAATCTAGTGGATGAAACGAACCCACTAGTGAAATCCCACAAACCTGATGACAAAATCTATGGAGAAATCCTTCAATTTTGGGGACAAAACTTGAAGCAAACCTTTTGGTTGCTCTTGGAAAACTGTGCCTCTTTCTTCTGTTTTTTGCTCTACGTTTGGATGATTTTGGTGAATAAAGGTCATGGGTATGTCTGACTAAGTTATTACACTTAAACTGAGTAAAATGACGTACTTTAGGCATCACACGATGTAGTTTAAGTGCCCAATGCATAGAAAAAAGGACCAAAAATACCCTGACTTAAATCTGATGAGTGACACCTACTGCAGGACCGACGGGACGTTGGTTGACCTACCAACAATCTGTAGGAGTCGTCGGTCAAGATCTGCTCGACAAGGCTTCACTAAAACAAACATAACATTTTACTCGGAGATGGGATTTTAGCAAACTCGATGGCGTTGGAAAGAGGATTCAATTATCTTTCATGTTATTGGTCATGGTCCACCTAATTCATTCTGTGCTAAAAGAAATGAACGTTTAAAGCTTACCCAACAACCAATTCCCTCCAATTCGTTGTTGACCCTCACCAACGGTCAGACCTACGATCCGTAGATCCAACCACAGACCGTACTGGTCGACTGTGGGTAGAATCAGAGACCATTAAACTCTGGACCCCATCGACGCAACCAACCTACGGCCTGTGAGTCAATCAACGGACCATGGTTCATGGTTGTAGGTGTCATCTTTAGATTCTGAAATTCCCCTAAGTTTGGAATAGAACTATGGGACCCCACCTACAGTTTGTGGTTCTAGCTACGGTCCATGAGTGGTTTACCTTGGTTCTGACACCAGATTATGGAAACATGCACATGTTTATCAAATTAAGTATGAGGTATTACAATATCTCCTCCTTGGGAACATTCATCCTCGAATGAAGGCTAAACAAGCTGAGTATGGAGGGAAGGAGCTGCAATCCCTACCACTAGGTACTAGAAACTGATATCGAATTGAATTGAGTTCCAAGAATATGCAAATATGCTTAAATGAAACAATAACTTAGGGAACAAGATGCTGAGACTGAATTACACAAGAGTAAACTCAAAAACTAGAGAGGAACTATTACCTCAAGGTAAAACGGAATCAGAAGGTAATAGGTTAGGATACTTGGCCATAATGGCTGCTTCTGCTTCCAAAGTTTCTCCCTCTATGGACTAACTCCTCCATAAAACCTTCATTGAAGCAACTTCCTTATTTCTCAACCTACGAACCTGACGGTCAATAATTTCAACAGTCACCTCTTCATAAGTGAGACTATCCTTCACAGCCACACTCTATAATTGGTACTATTGATGCCGGATCACCCACACACTTCTTCAACAAGGAAATGTGAACGACTGGATGAATCGCTGTTAGTTCTGCTGGCAACTATAAGTCATAAGACACATTACCAACCCTTTTCAGGATTATCTAAGGACCTACATATCTACGATTGAGCTTCCCTTTCTTGCCAAATGTCATCACCCCCATCATAGTTGGCACCTTTAGGAAAACCGAATCATCGAATTCGAACTCTAAGTCCCTTATCCTCACATCTACATAGGACTTCTGACAATTCTGAGTTGTCTTTAGTCTATCTCTGATGAGCTGAACTTTTTCCATGGCCTCATGAACCGAATCTGGCCCTATCAAGGTTGCTTCACCTACTTCAAACTAACGAATTGGGGACCTGCATCTACGCCCATATAGGGCCTCATAAGGGGCCATCTGAATACTAGAATTAAAGCTATTACTATAGGAGAACTCTATTAGAGGTAGGTGATAATCCCACATGCCCTTGAAATCGATCACGCAAGCTCTCAACATGTCCTCTAAGGTCTGAATGGTACGTTATTCCCTACCATTCTTATATGGATAAAATGTTGTACTGGGATTTATTTTAGTACCAAGACCTTTATGAAACAATTTCCAGAAATGAGAGGTAAACTAAGGACCTCTATATGAGATTATAGACAAGAGTACCCCATCAAACCTTACTATATCATTGATGCAGAGTTTGGTGTACTCCTCCACTGAATATGTAGTCCTGACAGCCAAGAAGTGAGAAGACTTAGTGAATCTGTCTACTATCACCCAAATAGAGACAACAATGTTGTCTGCGAGTACGAGGTAAACCTATAATGAAGTCCATATTTATCAATTTCCACTTCCACGTAGGAATGTTACTCTACTGAGTCATACCCTATGGTTTCCGATGTTGTACCTTAACATGTTGACAGTTAGAACAGTTAGCCATAAAATATGTTATGTCCCTCTTCATGCCGTTCCACAAAAATACTTCTCGTAGATCATGGTACATCTTAGTCGCATCTGGATGAATGTAATACCTGGAGTTATGAGTTTTTGATTGGATCTGCTGCCTTAACTCACCCACATTAGGAACACATAAGTGACCCTGGTAATATAGGATCACTATCCTATTTTTCTTAAATCTCCACTACCAATGAGGATTCTGATCCATTCTGAACTATCACCCTACTATCTGATGTATCTGAAAGGCAAACTCCTAAGTGAGTAAGCCATTGAACATCTTTGGCTAACTCTTTATTTTCTTTCCTCAACAAGTGCTACACTACCCATAGACACTCTGTTGAGAGCATCAACCACTACATTGGCATTACCAAGATGGTAAAGCACATTCATGTCATAGTCTTTGAGGAATTCAAGTCATCTACTCTGATGAAGATTCAACTCTTTTTGGGTGAACACATATTGGAGGCTCTTATGGTCTATGAACACATCAACATGAACACCATACAAGTTGTGTCTCCAAATCTTTAGGGAAAATACTATGGCTGCAAGCTCGAGGTCATGAGTCGGGTAGTTCTTCTCATGGACCTTAAGTTGTCTAGAAGCATAAGTTATGACCTTACCTCTCTACATCATCACACAACCTATGTTGACCATGGATGCATTATAATAAATTACATAACCGTCTGAACCATCTGCTAGAGTCAAGACCGGAAGTATTGTCAACCTAGTCTTTAGTTCTGAGGAGCTTTTCTCACACTCATTTGACCACTAAAATTTGACCTTCTTCTGAGTCAACTTGGTCAATGGGAAAGCTATGGATGAAAATCCTTCAATAAATCTCCTATAATAATCGGCCAAACCCAAGAAACTCCTGATATCTGTTGGAGAGGTGTGTCTGGGCCAGTGTTGTACTGCCTAAATTTCTATGATTCTACTCGGATCCCTTCGCTGGATACCACATGACCATGGAAAATGACGGATTGTAACCAGAATTCACATTTGTTGAACTTAGCGAATAGTTGGCAATCTTTGAGAGTTTGCAGAACAACTCATAAATGAGTTGCATGCTCCTCCTTACTCTGAGAATAAATAAGGATATAATCAATAAAGATGATGACGAACAAGTCCAAATATTATTTGAACACCCTAATCATTAAGTCCATGAAAGCTGCAGGAGCATTTGTTAGTCCAAAAGACATAACTACAAATTCATAGTAACCATACCGAGTTCAGAAAGCTATCTTCAGAATGTCACTATCTCTAACTCTGAGATGATGATAACTAGATCTAAGGTCTATCTTAGAAAAGAAACAAGCACCTGCAGTTGGTCGAACAAATCATCAATCCTGGGCATAGGATACGTATTCTTGATGGTGACTTTGTTCAACTGATGATAGTCAATGCACACTCCGAGAGAATCATCTTTCTTTTTCACGAACAACACTGGACCACCCCATGGAGAGATATTAGGTCTGATGAAGCCCTTATATAAAAGGTCTTTCAACTTCTCTTTTACCTCCTTAAGATTGACCGGAGCCATTCCGTAAGAAGGAATCAAAATGGGCTGGGTATCTGTAAGGAGATCTATTTAAAAGTCAATTTCCCTTTTTGGAGGAACTCCAGGAGGATCTTTTGGAAGCACTTCTGGAAACTCATTTACTACTGGATTGATAGAAGAGTTGGGGTTTTAGAGTTTGAATCGTTAACCCGAACAAGATGATTGATATACCCTTTGGAAATCATTTTCTGGCCTTAAGGTAAGAGATAAATCGATCTATAGGCACTAAGCTACTACCTTTCCATTCTAAGACTGACTTGTTTGGAAACTGAAACCAAACGATTCTAGTTCTACAATCGAGTGAGTCATAACGTGAATGTAACCAATCCATGACTACTAGAATGATATTAAAATCTACCATTTATAACTCTACAAGATCTACTGAGGTGACTTTCTAAGAGACTGTTACAAGGCAATTTATGTATATATACCCGTCTAGCTATAACTAGGTCACTAACTAGAGTAGAGACTGAGAGGGTTCTGAAAGAGTTTCTGGACTGACACTGAATTTTACTGCAGTATATGGAGTTACAAAAGACAGTGTAGCCCCTGGATCTAAAAATGCATAAACATCTAAATGAAAGACTTGTAACATACCAGTGACCACATTAGGAGAATCTTCTTGGTCCTGGCGAGACTAGAGAGCATACAACCTATTTTGGCGTTGACCACCACCTGTACCAAACGAAGCCCCCTACTGAGTTGGGCCACCTGAAGGCGTTGCTGGAGTTTTAGACTGAGTCCTATTGTTGTAACCTCCTTGCCCCTATCTGGCAGAAGGAAAATACTTCAACCTATGGCCAGACTAATCACACTTGTCACGCCCCGAGACTACCCCCTTGACGTAAACACGTGACCTAGGATAATGAGTGACCCCAAGCTAACCCTGAGCTGGCATATCATAGCATACTAAGATAAACTGAAATAAGAAATATTATGCGGAAGCTTAGACATGAGATAAACTGAAAGATGGGGAATACCCAATCTAAGTTTGAATATATATAAATACTGAGAAGAGTTTAAAATTCTGAACTAAAACTCAAATACTAAAGCTGAATATGTTTATGTCCGAAATAAGCCTATAACTGACTAGAGATGCTGGGGCATGCCCCCAGCTAACTCTAGCAAATACTAAAAACTGAAATGAAAAGACTAAATATAGAAACATGTTTATTGTCATCAAAAAATAAGGACTCACCATTAATGCTGCTGAAATAGAGATCAGGAGTCAATATATGTGTGATCTGGATGATAAGGACATGAACCTATATCACGAGAAGATGTAGCGCAAAGTATGTGTTAGTACTTGAAAGGTACTGAGCATGCAGGATAAGATAAAGCTAAACAACATAACATAACTAAAATAGAGCATACTAATCAAGGATATAAGATTAACGTGAAGAATATACTAAACATGTTGAACATGAACTAAACTGAATGCAATGACCAAGTTCGTAACATACTAAAACTGAATATTGGGCGGTTGTAACTTATACCCTGGTCAATACACTAGAATCTGACTGTCGGAGCTACTAATAACCAAAGTAAAACCACATGAACTAAATGTGGAGTCCAATATATATGCCCCATCAAGAGGAGCTAATATACCTTGCCAAGGTTATAGAGGCATGACAGACGTGATCACTAAATATAATGCCCACAGAGGGGACTTACCTACGGAGTCACATAGTTTTGGGACTATGAGGATGACTGACCCTAGTCCAACTAGTATTAAGCCTACTCCCAACTGATTATGTAAGTAACACATTATAACTGAATTAAGTAATAGTAAATAGCTCAAAAATACTAACATGCTAACTGAAAATGCAACATTAATATACTGATAATGAAAAATTCTTAACGAGGGCATGTACAACTGAATAAACTGACCTAGAAAGTGTAATTCATGAACTAAACGAATCTACACAACTAGGGCTTTGTGTTTTATGCAAGAAGCTAAGCAACAATTTTTCAAAAACATGATAATCTGATTTGGATTAGTCTAACAGATGAATCATAACAATAATCTGAAGTTCTAGAAACCCTAGGTCTAAACATGGTATAGAGAATCAAGAAGCTGACTGAATTCTAGGGGCCTAATGGGTGAAAGGAATCCACTTGTGAAATCCCACATACCTGGCGATAAAATTCACTAAGAAATCTTTTGATTTCGGGGTTGGAACTAATGAGAACTTGTTGCATTCTTGGAGGGGTTTGGGTCGCCTATTTTCTCCTTTCTTGCTCTAAGATCGACGAATTTAGGTGAATGATCTATTAGGTATGTTCTAATTAAGTTATTGGGCTTAAACTGACCAAAACTACATAGTTTAGGGGTTAACTGACGTAGTTTAGGTGTCCAACCCATAGGGCAAAAGACCAAATGACCCCTGACTTAAAAGTCTAACGCAGCCAACCACAGTCCCTCTGATGGACCATCAGAGGGACCATAGACCATCAAGCTGGTCGTGGTCCTTGGTCCAGTGGTTACTGGTTCTGAGGGTGACCTTCCAAGGGAACCACCATGGTTAATCATTAGAACCACGTACCGTGAAAGGTCACGTCGTCTGACGGCTGGGTCTGCTGAACTCTGCCTGGGTCCCACGAGCACCAGTATATCCTATAAGGTTGTCCACAGCCTGTGAAGGGCTCCGTGGTCCACCTCTGCAGCATAGGTGAGTAAACCACGGGTAGGTTGACACACAGTGGTCCCTTTCATGGTCTGTGAACCCTATCGTGGTTCACTAGTTCAGGTGATTTTCTGTTGCATTTCTAAAGTCTGGTTTTTCCAAGGTGTTACAATATCTCCCCCTTGGGAATATTCACCCTCGAATGAAGTCTAAACTAGCTTGATATGGAGGGAAAGAGCTGCAAACCCTACCACTAAGTACTAGAAACTGATTTCTGACTGAACTAAGTTCTAAGAACATGCAAATATGATGGAAATGCAAGTATAACTAAAAGAACATGGTACTAAGACTAAATATACGTAGGAGTAACTGAAAAACTGGAGAGGAACTATTACCTCAAGCTGGAATGGATTTGAAAGAAAATATATTAGGATACTTGGCCTTCATGGCTGCTTCTGCTTCTCAAGTAGCTCCCTCTACTAACTGACTCTACCACAAAATCTTAACTGAAGCGACTTCTTTGTTTCCCAACCTTCGAACCTGACGATCACGGATTTCAAATGGCACCTCTTCATAAGTGAGACTATCCTTCAAAGCCATACTTTCTAATGGCACTATAGATGCTGGATCACCCACACACTTCTTCAACAATGAAATGTGAAAGACTGGACGAACTGCTGCTAGTTCTGCTGGTAACTCTACCTCGTAAGACACTTTACAAATCCTTTACAAGATCCTGTAAGGGCCTACATATCTGGGACTGAGCTTCCCTTTCTTGCCAAATCTCATCATCACATTAATAGGTGACACTTTCAGGAAAACCCAATCATCAATTTTGAACTCCAAGTCCCTTCTCCTTACATCTGCATAGGACTTCTAGCAACTCTAGGTTGTCTTAAGTCTATCTCTGATGAGCTGAAATTTTTCCATAGCATCATAAACCGAATCTGGCCCTATCAAGGCTACTTCACCTACTTCAAACCAACCAACTGGAGATATACATGTATGCCCATATAATGCCTCATAAGGGGCCATCTGAATACTGGAAAGATAGATTTTATTGTAGGCAAACTCTATAAGAGGAAGGTGATCATGCCAACTACCCTTGAAATCGATCACGCAAGCTCTTAATATGTCTTCTAAGGTCTGAATGGTACTCTCTACCTGACTATCCGTATGTGGATGAAATTTTGTGTTGAGATTAACCTGAGTACCAAGACCTATCTGAAATGACTTCCATAAATGAGAGGTAAACTGAGAACCTCTATCTGAGATGATAGACCAACGAACCCCATTCTACCTGACTATCTCATTAATGTAAAGCTTGGTGTAGTCTTCCACCGAATCTGTATTCTTAACAGCCAAAACGTGAGCAGACTTAGTAACTTTCTCTACTATCATCCAAATGGAGTCATGATGTCTGCGATTACGAGGTAAACCTATAATACATTCCATGTTTATAACTTCCCACTTCCATGTAGGAATGTTAATCTCTTGAGTCATACCTTCTGGTTTCTGATGTTCTACCTTCACTTGTTGATAATTGGGGCATTTAGCCACAAAATATGCTATATCCATCTTCATGCCATTCAACCAAAAGACTTCCTGCATATCACGGTACATCTTAGTGGCACCTGGATGAATAGAATACCTGGAGTTATGGGCTTTTGTAAGGATATGTTGTATCAACTCACCCAACTTAGAAACACATAAATGACCCTAGTAGCGAAGCACACCATCTCCCCCTTGAGAGAAAACCTCAACTTTCTACTGATGAACTGTACCCTTCAATTGAAGAAATATGGGACCACTATGTTGTTTTTGCTTAACCTCCGTTACCAATGAAGATTCTGACCAATTCTGAACTGTTACACCATCATCTGATATGCTCATGAGGCAAACTCCTAAGTGAGCAAGCTTGTGAACATCCTTCGCTAATTCCTTCCTTTCTTCCTCAACATGCACTACACTACCCATAGATAGTCTACTAAGAGCATCACCTACTATATTGGCCTTACCAGGATGGTAAAGCACATTCATATCATATTCGTAAGGAACTCAACCCATCTCCTATGGCGAAGATTCAATTCTTTCTGGGTGAACACATACTGAAGGCTCTTATGGTCTTTGAACACATCTACGTGAACACCATACAAGTAATGTCTCCAAATCGTTAGGGCAAATACTACGGCTGCAAGCTCGAGGTCATGAGTCCGATAGTACTTCTCATGCACCTTAAGCTGTCTAGAAGCATAAGCTATAATGTTACCTCACTGCATCAACACACAACCTAGGCCGACTCTGGATGCGTCACAATAGATCACATAACCGTCTGAACTCTCTGGTAGTGTCAAAACTGGAGTTGTAGTCAACTTAGTTTTTAGTTCTGCTAAGCTTTTCTCACACTCGTCTGACATCTGAAACTTAACCTTTTTCTGAGTCAACTTAGTTAATGGAGAAGCTATCGATGAAAATCCATCCATGAACCTTCTGTAATTACACGCCAAACCCAAGAAACTTTTGATATCTGTAGGAGAGATAGGTCTGGGCCATTGTTTTACTGCCTCTATTTTTTGAGAATCCACTCGGATCCCTTCGCTAGACAAAATATGCCCAAGAAAAGCAATTGATTTTAACCAAAACTCAGATTTGCTAAACTTAGCGAATAACTGGCGATTTTTGAGAGTTTGCAGGACAACCCTCAAATAAGTCGCATGTTCTTCCTCATTACTAGAGTAAATGAGGATATTATTAATAACTATGATAACGAAAGAGTTCAAATACTGCTTAAACACCCTGTTCATCAAATCCATGAAGGTTGCAAGAGTATTGGTTAGTCCAAATAACATAACTACAAATTCATAATGACAATACCGAGTTCTGAAGGCTGTTTTTGGGATGTCACTATCTCTAACTCTAAGCTGATGATAACCGGATTTGAGGTCTATCTTCAAGAAATGACTAGCACCCTGAAGTTGGTCAAACAAGTCATCAGTTGTGGTGATAGGATACTTGTTCTTTGTAACGACCCTAAAAACAAAGTAGTGAAACTAGAGCCTCACATGTGAGTTTGGAGTTGAGAACTTGATGAAATGATGAGAAATGACCGTGACGTCCGGAAACTAGTCATTTGAACTAGTGAGTTGTAAGGGTCAACTTTAAATGGTCATATATTTTA
>JAJOOS010011245.1:0-16761 GCA_029582725.1 Solanum chiquidenum | reverse complement strand
CACCTTTGATACTGAAGAACCTAAGAATGAAGGAGTATTGTCAATATTATTGGTCTACAACAAGAATAAAAATAAGAAACATTAGTCTCTACTTAATTTGTTATATAACTGGATCTTCATTCTATATGAGATAGCAAAATGAAGGAAAGACACAATCTCAATTCTGAAGTAAATAAAAAAATGGACGAGTTAAAAAAGAACAAGGCAAAAATCAGAAGCATAAAATTTACTGTCATCTCAATCATGAATTTGCCTCTTGAGAGAAGATAGAATTATGTGAATTTAGAAGCATACATCAAATTTTCTGATTTAGTGATATTAAAACTAACATGTTGTCCCAACATAATAATCTAGCTTCGAATAAACAAGTAAAATATTATAAGAAAATGAACAAATTGACTAGTTACTCAATCAAACATCAAAACATATAAATGCAAAAACTTTTATGAATCAATCGACATGATTTATCAAAAAATATGGTGGCACAAATAATTAAATTTTAAGAAATAAGATCTATATCTAAACAGATCTCTAGTCTAAAACGCTTATCCTCATTTCAGCAGTGAAACAAAAAATGAAAAGAATAAAACTCACCAATTTCGCAAGAATGCAAAATTAAAGATTTTTTTTATGCAATGAAAATGAATGGTCAAAAGAGTTGAATGATCAACATATCCTAATAAAAGAGAAATATTTATTATTCAATAAAATAAATAGTTGAAGGGGGGGGGGGGTAGTGTTTAATTAATTAGGTGATTGTAGCATTAATTGCAACATTAATGAGGTGAATGTTGACTATATACAAATATTAGTGATTACAGTTAATTAAGTTTTCACATAACTTTTCAAACATAGAACTCTTGACTATGTAATGAAAATGAACAATTGAAGGAGTGATGCTTAATATATATATAATGACTCGGTCGGTCATTGCTGTAAAGTTCCATGAATTTATCATTTTGTCCCTCCCGATATCGACCCCGAGTCTTTTATGATTGAGTATGAAAAGTTGGTTTTCAACTTTGAGTTAGAAGTTAAGAATTTTGTAAGTTTTGAATTTGGAAGACTTATATTATTAAGAAAGTGCTTTTTGGAGCCTTTTGGAGTTTCAAGTGTCGGAATGAAAATCCATTGATTCCATCAGTTTCGTAATGTGGAATCTAGTCTTTGAGAGTGTAACGACCGGGTTCTGTCGTTATAGAAAAGCCAAAGGGGAATATTTTTGGATCGTAAAGCTTTTTCGTAGTAACTTGGAATTTCCCAACCTAGTCCACATTTGGACAAAATAGAAGTCATTAAAGTCCATGGAAATCTGGTAACAATTGGGTAATCTAATTATGAATTTAATTACAATAAGATCCATGAAAACGTATACTCTGAGAAAATAAAGTTGTTGGAGCATGCCATAAATTTTGCGTTTGCAGAGAGCTTGTAGCATTATTTGAAGGACTTTCGGATGGTATGAGGTCACTAATTGTGACACCACTTGGAAAATTACTGATAGTGCGAGAAGCTCCATGAAAGTGTGTGCTCTGAAAAAATAAAGTTGTTGGAGCATGTCATAAGTTTTGCATTTTAAAAGAGCTTCTAGTATTATTTGGAAAACTTTGTGATGGCATGATACTAGTATTTTTAACACCACTTACAAGGTGACTCACCATATGAGAAGTTCCAGACATGAAGATACCTCCTCTGGCATAATTGCTCCTTTCATTTAAGTCTATTTCATTTTCCTCAATGCCATTAGAGAGATTTGAAAAATTTAGATTTCTACCATCCAATGTTTGATTGGAGACTCTATTTCTCTCATTAGAATTGTAATTTTCCATATGAGAATCCATAGGAAATTATACTTACCTGTAAAAGCTAAACAATCCAATCACTAATAAATTAAAAAAAATGCTCAACAAACCTCAAATAGAACCTTGTAATTTTTTGTTAGTGTTTATAAAACTCACTCAAACTTGACATTGCAAATAAAATTAATCACATCTTCTTCATATCGTTCTTTTGAGAATATATAAAAGGTGCATGCTCAAAGAGTAAAAATAGAAAGGTCTAAAACATGTTACATCTATGCGTAAATTTTCTCTTTTACATATGTCATACACGGGGATGTAAGAATGAGTTCGATGGAAGTTGAAGTTAACAAATATTCTAGAGTAAACGTAAGATGTTCTAAATTTCAACGTGATACAATCAAGAATCAGGTAGTATCCTTTTAAATTTTAATACACTACGATCAAAAAGGACTTAGCAACAAATATATAACTACAATAATATGGTTGACTATATCATATTTAGCAGCTATAATAAATATGATAATATCTATAACTAACCCTTTATGTAAATGCAGTTAAAGTCTTTAGAGACTCTGGATGAAATGACATTAATTTAATTCCCACTAAATATTTTTCTCCAAAATAAAAATCTATTGCCAGTAAATGTCTCTTTTGTTGTAGAGATATTACTTCATCAAAGGTAGGCGCTAAAATGAGTAGAATTTTCTCAGCGAAGATCCTCACTAGTTCAAGCTAGGACATAATCTTCAAACTTTTTAAATACTTTTAGCATGAAATTGACTTCAAAAGTAGAACAATCATGAAAACTCAGCATAATAGAATCTTCCTTTACATGAAACTAATAATCTAACCTCAACACCTACAATATTCATAGCTATTTTTTTTTGTGGAAGTCAAGTTTTTTTTCAGTAACTCAATGTTATGCAAATTCAAAAACTCTAGCTTGAATAAAATAAGGAAAAACAAAACTCTATTGAAATTATTTACAACCAGTTATATTAAATAGAAAAGAAAATTGAACCAATAAAATCTAGATCCTAAAATCTATGTGTGAAGGAAAATAAACAAATATCTCTTTAACATAGCTCTTTTAAATCTTGGAAAAGATTTAAGTTTTGCGAGTGGGATTGCCTACGTTCAAAAGGATAAAAAACTTCATAATAGATCTTTCTAAGCATTAACAACGCATATTTTCTGTGCAACCCAAAATATATATACATTTATTTTCTCATCTAGGCTAGATACCCCTCACCCCATCCCGCTTCAGCATAAAATCTTACACTAAAATAAAAAAATATTAAATAAAAAAATTTAAAATGACATGTCTATTATTTCATTGACTGCAAACAAGAGAAAGAATTATTTACTACATTAATATCCAGTTTATACTAAATTTTTTTATGAAATTATAAAACACAATCCACAAAAAAGTTCACAAGAAAATTATTTGCCAAATAAAGTGTAATTTTTTTTTATAGTGATTGTTTTTCAAAAACACCATATAGGGACACTAAAAAAAGTTGACCTTAACAAATAAAACAAAATATTTTATAAAATGGTGAACGGTAATTGAACAATTTTAATAAGGTAAGACAAAATAGACCACAAACCAGTCAACACCTTTGATACTGAAGAACTTGAGAATGAAGGAGTATTGTCAATATTATTGGTCTGTAACACGAATAAAAATAAGAAACATTAGTCTCTACTTAATTAGTTATATAACTGGATCTTCATTCTATATGAGATAGCAAAATGAAGGAAAGACACAATCTCAATTCTGAAGTAAATAAAAAAATGGACGAGTTAAAAAAGAACAAGGCAAAAATCAGAAGCATAAAATTTACTGTCATCTCAATCATGAATTTGCCTCTTGAGAGAAGATAGAATTATGTGAATTTAGAAGCATACATCAAATTTTCTGATTTAGTGATATTAAAACTAACATGTTGTCCCAACATAATAATCTAGCTTCGAATAAACAAGTAAAATATTATAAGAAAATGAACAAATTGACTAGTTACTCAATCAAACATCAAAACATATAAATACAAAAACCTTTATGAATCAGCCGACATGAAAAGATCGACATGATTTCTCAAAAAAACATGGTGACACAAATAATTGAATTTTAAGAACTAAGATCTATATCTAAACAGATCTCTAGTCTAAAACGCTTATCCTCATTTCAGCAGTGAAAGAAAAAATGAAAAGAATAAAACTCACCAATTTCGCAAGAATGCAAAATAAAAGATTTTTTTTATGCAGTGAAAATGAATGGTCAAAAGAGTTGAATGATCAACATATCCTAATAAAAGAGAAATATTTATTATTTAATGAAATAAACAGTTGAAGAGGGGGGGGGTAGTGTTTAATTAATATAACGACATGTTCCCATCGTTATAGAAATGCCAACGGGGGGAAATTTGGGGACGAAAAACTTTTTCATAGTATTTGGATTTTCCAACCTAATCCAGATTTGAACGAAATCAGAGTCTTAAAGGTGTAGGGAAATCTGGTAACAACCGGGTGAGTTAATTGTGATTTTGATTACATGAGTAGTTAGGTAACTCGTTAAAGAACCCGTACGACTTTACAGAATTGAATTTAGGCTAGTAGAACTCTCAAAATCGATCTTAGTGTGGGTTAGAGGTGTGTTGTGAAATGGGGATTTTGGAATTATTAAAATAGCTCACTGGTTCCATGCAAGCCGCTTTAGCGGGATTGGTGTCGCTTTGGCGGCGCTGCTATAGTGGAGTAAGGGCCGCTGTGGCGGGTTCGACGTGACTTAAAGTCGTAAATAAACCCTTAAATGACCTTATTTAGCACTTTTTAATTTTTAGAGCTAAGGAACGAACCCCAGGCGACTCCTACTGGTTTTTCACCATTCTTGAGGCTAAAGGTAAGCTTTTTACTCCCCAAATCCATTTTTTGATCTGTAGAACGTAATAGAATGGGTGAATAATGATGGGGGAGGGTTTTGTTATAGATTTTATGGTGGAAACAACCCTAATTTGGATAATTGGGATCATGAGTTTGATCTAGCGTTCATAGAATTGTTAGTAATTCGTGTAATTAGTGATTGTTTATTGATTCTCGTATTTTATTGATTGTTTATAGACCAAGAACAAGCCAAACGAATCCGGAAAGGAAAGGATCAAGTTTTTTAGGGTTTCAAGCTTGTTTCGAGGTAGGTGATGGCTGTGATTCTATGATTGTGTGATGTATGTTTGTTCTTGCTTCATTATGATACATGTATGTATATGAATGTTGCATTATTGATCAAACTTATTGTAAATGAGATAGATTAATGATGGTTACCATGAAATCATGACTTAATTGTATGATCTTAAGGATGTACTTGTGATTGTGATTGTGGTGTGTTGAATGGATCGGTTGCCACTTTTCGGCATAAATAACTTGGATCTGTTGCCACGTTCCGGCATAATTATGGGATCGGTTTGCACTTTCCATCGTAATTATTAGATCGGGTACCACATTCTGGTATGCTAACTGTTTGGGTTTAGGTTCCATGAGAGGACCAATGATTTGATATAATTATGTATCTTGAGAAATGTGAAGTTGTTTGTTGTTAGTAAATGTTGGTAATATTGTATAAGTTTGTTAAATGCATGTGATTATATTGTTGTGATGATTTATGTATGTTACACTTAGTGGGATTGCCGCGTGATTCTACCAGTACACTGTGGTTGTGTACTGATACTGCACTTGCTCTTATTTTTGTTGAGTACAGGGAATATTCAAGCGGCTACTGACAGACCTCACTTAGGAGATTAGTGATCGTCGTTCGAATTCACGGGTGAGCCAATTCTTCCGGGTTGCCATGGGTTCTCTTTCTACTATGTCCACCATTTTCGGACTTAGACTATGTTCTAGTTAGTTGATTAGTTCATTAGATTGGGGTTGCATCCCTTCCTGTTTAGACTCATTGAACTTTAGATGTTTTGGTACATTGACTTTCAGGTTCTAGGTTATTTCTTCCGCATTGATAGTTTATTATTGTTAGATTTTTGTTAGAGTTTATGGGAACTCTATTTATTTCCTTAGTATTTAACTTGCATCCGTAACTTAAATGCCTTAGTTTTGGTTAAGTTTCTTGGTTTGGGTTGTAGTAGTGGTTCTCACATCGGAGAGTTAGTGTGGGACCCAATCACGATGGTCTGGGTCGTGACAAAGTTTTTATTAGAGCCTAGGTTCGTTGATATCGATGTACAAAATGTGTCTAGTAGAGTCTTGCGGAACGGTACGGGGAAACCTTTACTTTTCTTTGAGAGGCTATAGGACTTTAGAAAATTTCTCTATTTTATGTTGTCTCCTTTCGTGCTATAACTTGATTCCAATTGGTATCTATCGATTCAAATTGGTATCTAACCTCCTTCACTCTTATGTCCACAGATGGTTAATACTAGATACAATGGCATCATGCCCGTAGCTCCCGTCAATACTCCAGCTGAGGAATCTGCAGTGAGAGGTCGCGGTCGAGGCAGGGGTAGAGGAAGAGTTAGAGGTAAAGGTCGTGGCAGAGTGGCGCCTGTTGGGAATGGAGCTCCTGTTGAGAATGCTCATGTGAATGAGAACCCTCATGCACATCATGAAGAGATTGAAGAGGAGAATGTTGATATTGAGAATGTTGAGGATGTGGGACAAGAGGAAGAGATGCAGGTTGAGACTACCGATGTTCTCCCCATAGACCCAGTGTAGCTCGACAAATCATGTCATTCTTGAAGGGGCTGGTTGGTCCTGGAGTGCTTCCTTCTGCTCAAGCTACTAAAGCTCCTACTAATCCTCATGTCGCTAGCACTGCACCCAAGGTGGGTGGGACTGGAGGTAATGATGCTTTCTTCCGTCCTTTGTTGGGTTCTTTTATGACTGGTAATGAGCATGCAATGTTGACTAAGTTTCTGAAGCTAAAGCCTCATGTGTTTCTTGGTTCTGAGAATGAGGATGCTTATGAGTTCATCTTAGATTGCTATGAGAGGCTTCGTAAGTTGGGAATTGTCCATCAACATGGGGTTGAGTTCGTGTCCTTTCAACTTCAAGGTGAGGCTAAGCAGTGGTGGAGAGCTTATATGGAATGCAAATCTTCTACTTTACCTCCACTTACTTGGACCCAATTTCATGCTCTGTTTCTAGTGAAGTATGTGCCTAGGACTTTGAGGGATTGCAAGAAGGATGAGTTCATGGCTTTGGAGCAAGTTGGTATAACTGTGGCTGCTTATGAGGCCAAGTTCCATGCTTTGTCTAGATATGCTACTCAATTGGTGACTACTGAGGACGAGAGAATCTGGTTATTTATTAGGGGATTAAAGTCTGAGTTGCAGGTATTATCTGTTCATATGACTTCTGCAGGGAGAAGCTTTAATGAGGTAATAGACTATGTTAAGAAAGTGGAGAGGGTGAGGAGATAAGGTCAAGCTAAGGCATGGGCCAAAAGGGACAAGAACTCGGGTAACTTTCAAGGTTCTTATTCGAAGGGGTCCGGAAGGCCAAGGCTTGCAGCCAAGCCAATTCAGTCCGCTATGCCCGCCTCCACAGGTAGTTACTCGAAAAATCCATCTCATAATTTTTAGGATAGCCAAGGATTCGCGCCTTTGACAAGTACTGAAGCTTACCAACAACTTGACGATACAAGGTGGCATCCATAGAAGGTGTACCATCCTTAAGGGATAGAAAAGTAGAGGAACTCATGGGTGTGTGAACAGGTTTACATTCAGACATATTATGGGCAGCGAGAAGATCAGAAACATACTTGGCTTTAGAAAGAATGATTCCAGCTTGCGTGCGAAGGACCTCAACACCTAAGAAGTAGTGCAGTTGTCCCATATCTTTGAGAGAGAATCAGGACAAAAGAACCTGAATAGCCTGTTGAATAACATCATAATTGGAACCAGTAATAATAATGTCATCAACGTATACAAGAATGTAAACCAGCGTTCTACTGTGATAACGAATAAAAAGGGAGGAATCATAGTTGGATTTTTGAAATCCCATTTGGATGAGGAACTGCTTTAACTCAGAATACCAAGCGCGAGGAGCCTGCTTCAGGCAGTAAATTACTTTCTTTAGTTTGTACACATAATGAGGAAAATCATGATGAGCATACCCAGGAGGTTGGCGCATATAAACATCTTCATTAAGGTGACCTTGAAGAAATGCATTATTCACGTCCAACTGGTGCAAGGGCCAATTATATTTAACTGCAAACGATAAAACCAATCGAACAGTAAAAGGTTTAACAACTGGGCTGAAGGTAGAGTGATAATCTACACCCGGACGTTGAGTAAAACCTTTTGCAACCAACCGAGCTTTATACCTATCCACACTTCCATCCAATTTGGTTTTGATACGATAAAACCATTTGCAGTCAATCACATTGTGTGAAGTGGACGGTGGTACGAGCTCCCAAGTCAGATTGGTCATTAAGGCATCAAACTCAAATTTCATAGCTTTGCACTCTTTTGGGCTTGGTTATAAGTGGTGGGAAGCAATTCAGTAGAGGTAAGGGCAAGATAATCAAATACTTTCTTTGGGGTAGTGATGTTATTCTGAGAACGAGTGATAGGGCGATGAATAGTGGGTGGTTGGGTAGATGTGATAGTTATGGTAGATGATGGATTGATACTGGAAGATGGGTTAGGAGGTGGGTATTGAACCTGGGTTGGGACTGAATCTACATCAGGAAAAAGAGGTGTTGCAGGTGGAATTTGTGCTTGCCAGTTTCAGTGTTTATATTGGATTAGGGGTGGAGATGTATGAGGAGTGGGAATAGAACAACCCGGATCACCAAGGTGTCGCACGGAGGAGTCTGAGACACTAGTGGAAGGTGGCATTACCGCAAGAGATGGAGTTGAAGATGGATCCACAAAAGAAGCCTTTTGCAATCGTGTAGCAACCTGGATTGGTAGTGGAATCTCATGATTTATTGATGGAACATGTGCAGGAGTGGAGGCAGGCGATTCAGTTGGCAGAATATCCCATTGTAAAGTCAAAAGTTTTTTTTCCTTAATGGAGGAAAAAATATCAGAAAAGGGAAATTTATTTTCATAAAAGATAACATCACGGGAAATGTATATTTTTTGAGACATAGGATCATAACACTGATGACTGTGGTGGACATTAGAATAGCCTAGGTAAACACAAGGAGTAGATCGTGGATCTAATTTGTGTTTCGTATACGGCCTAAGCCATGGGTAACAAAGGCAGCCAAAGGTTCGAATAACTTGGTAATTGGGAATCTCACCAAACAACCGTTAGTATGGAGAATCGTGACCAAGAGTTGGGGTAGGCAATCTGTTAATCAAGAATGTGGCTTGTTGACAAGCAAACGACCAAAATATTGGAGACATGGAGGCTTGATGTAAAATGGTTTTGGTTGTTTCAATAATGTGGCGGTGTCTACGTTCAGCCATGGCTACTCGTTGTGGTGTATATGGGGGAGATACAAGGTGCTCAATGCCGTTGGCAAGAAGGAATGGCTTGAGGCCTTCAAACTCACCACCACCATCAGTGTACACCGAGAGGATTTTTGTATGAAAATAGTTTTCAACAAGGGGTTTAAATTTGGAAAAAATTGTTTGAACCTCACTTTTGTTTTTAACCGTATAAAGCCTAATATATTTCGTAAACTGATCAACAAAAATCACGTAATATAATTTTTTATCAATCGACAAAACTGGTGAGGGCCCCCAGAGATCACTAAAAATAATTTGCAAAGGATTTGTGCTCCGTAAAGTATTCGGAGAAAAAGGTAGTCGATGACTTTTATTAAAAGAGCAAGAATTGCAATAATCAAACTTTTCTAAATGGGTAACATGAATTGAAAACTTACGTAAAAGAGATTTGAGCACTCTTTTATTTGGATGTCCCAATCGTCGATGCCAAGATTCTTGAGATTCCACCTTAGTCGTTTGGTAGCTCAGATTGCATTGGCCTCCTCTAAAGGGCCATTCATAAAGTCCATCTCTATTCTGGCCGCGTGCCAACACTACCCCCGTCCTCAAATCCTTCACAAGAAAAGAAAACGAAAAAAATTCCATGGATGTCAGGTTGTCTTGACAGAATGTAGACGCAGATATAAGATTATGTTTAATAGCTTGGGCATAGAGGGTATTAGAAAGGTGAAATTTCTTGTTGAAAGCATCTAACTGAATATTACCAATGTGAGTGACAGGAATTTTGTTACTGTTACCCATGGTGATTTGCGCAGTCCCGGTGTAGTCTTCCAAACTATCAAGTTGTTATGAGTCAGTGGTCACATGATGTGACACTCCAGAATCAACAATCCAAGGCATCGAAGCATAGAGTGCCTTGGCTTCCAAGTGGTTATGAGAGCAGGAACGACATACATTGGCAGTATGTCCAGTACGACCACATAACTGCAAACTGGACGATATGGTTGATGAGGTGTAGGTGTGCGCCAATTTGAATGGGTGGATGATGCAGGTTGCTATCTGGAACTTTGCAGACACCATGGTTGGCCTCGCTAATGGTTGCGAGGTGCAAAATTGGCTGGGGAAGACCCTTGCGTCATAGCAGCAGTTATGGACGACGCTGCTTGGTGAGGCTCTTTATGTTGAAGAAAGAGCTCTCTGTTCAGAAGCTTGTTTTACAGGTCTTCATACGAAATAGGTGCATCGCGTGCTTGGATAGCAGCGGAAATTGAATCATACTCAGGTCCTAAGCCATTGAGTATTTTTACAGTAAGTTCATCATCTGGAATAGGAGCTTCTACAGTTGCAAGTTCGTCCGCAACATTCGTGATCTCTTGAAGATATGCAGTCATACTACGAGAGTTTTTTGTAATTGTGGCTAAGGAGTTGCGAAGACTGAAAACTCATGTATGTGATTTGTTGGCATACAAGTGATGTAGTGCGTCCCACGCTTTCTTGGAGGTGGAAGTTTTTGTGATTGCAGAGGTGATGGTTTGGTCGACTGATGACATCAAGGCATTGCGAATCAACTGGTCCTGTCGAAACCAGATTTTGTACATACGGTTGGGTACCTATGAAGCATTCTCGAGGACAGTCTTGGACGGCGATACAAGACTGTAGATAGCCTGGGCATATGAGGAGAGATTGTCCCCCAACCACGTGTGTTTGAGTCCGCGCAGCAGTAGACTAAAGTAGTGGTACCCGCGGGAAATGGTAATAATGGTAGAGGGCATCCACAAGGTGGGCGAGGAGGTAATCAACGAGGCCATGGAGGTAGAGGAAGCGGTAATGCAGGCAGGGGTAACTCGCAACTAGGTAGGGAAGTGGCTCTTCAAGATGATAGGACTCAGTGTTATGCCTTTCCGGGCAAGAATGAGGTAGAGGCGTCTGACGCGGTGATCACATGTACTATTCTTGTTTGTGACCGAATGGCTAATGTGTTATTTGATCCGAGTTCTACTTATTCTTATGTATTTTTGTGATTTGCCTCAGAGTTTGATATAATTTATGATATACTTGATGCCCCTATCCATGTTTCTACCCAGTTTGAGAGTCAGTCATAGTTACCCATGTCTATCGTGCTTGTCCTATTTTGTTTATGGGTTTTCAGACTTGGGTTGATTTGGTGATTTTGGATATGATTGACTTCGACATAATCTTAGGTATAACTTGGTTGTCCCCCTATTATGTTGTACTTAATTGTAATACTAAGTCCGTAACTCTAGAAATTCTAGGAAGGGAAAAATTAGAGTGGGAAGGGTTGTACATGCCTAAGCGAACTAAGATCATATCCTCTATTCGGGCTAAGAAATTGATAGGGCAGGCTTATTTGGCTTATTTTGCTCATATTAGGGATGTTGAGGTTCAAACTCCATCTATTGAGTCCATTCCTGTGGTGTCGGAATTTATAGAAGTGTTTCCTAATGATTTGCCTGGTATGCCTCCGGATAGAGATATAGATTTTTGCATTGATTTAGAGCCTGGTACGCGTCCCATTTCTATCCTTCCATATCGCATGGCTCCAACAGAATTAAGAGGCTTAAAGCTCAAATCCAAGAACTTCTTGATAAATGATTTATTCGTCCTAGTGCTTCCTCATGGGGTGCTCCATTTTTGTTTGTTAAGAAAAAATATGGTAGTATGAGAATGTGTATAGATTACCAGCAATTGAATAGGGACACTATTCGAAACAAGTATCCTCTTCCTCGATTAGATGATATTTTTGACCAATTGCAAGGGGTGTCAGTTTTCTCTAAGATTGATCTAAGGTCTGGCTACCATCAATTGAAAATTAGGCCTGAGGATGTGCCCAAGACGGCGTTTAGAACTCGATATGGGCACTATGAGTTTTTGGTTATGTCGTTTGGTTTCACCAATGCGCCTGCAACTTTCATGAGTTTGATGAATGGGGTGTTCAAACCGTTCCTTGATTCGTTTGTTATAGTGTTTATTGATGATATTTGGTCTATTCAAAAGGTGAGAAAGAGAATGCCGATCATCTTCGTAGTGTTTTGGGTGTTCTTGGGAAGCAAAAGCTATATGCTAAATTTTCTAAGTGTGAAGATTGGTTGAAATAGGTTGAATTTTTGGGGCATGGAGTTTCAAAAGAAGGGGTAATGGTAGATACCCAAAAGACTGAAGCGGTTAAGAATTGGGTTAGGCCTAGCTCTGTGACGAAAGTTAGGAGTTTTGTGGGGCTCGCTAGCTACTATCGTCGATTTGTGAAATTTTTTGCTTCCATTGCTACTCACTTGACCAAAAAGTAGGTACCCTTCGAATGGACTAAAAAATGTGATTAGAGCTTTCACTAGCTCAAGAATCTCTTGACCACCGCGCCCATTCTAGCATTACCGGTTGAAGGTAAGGATTTTATTGTTTATTGTGATGCTTCACATTCTAATTTGGGTCCTGTGTTGATGCAGGATAAGAATGTTATAGCTTATACCTCACGTCAAGTGAAATTGCATGAGAGGAATTATCCAACACATGATTTAGAGTTGGCAGCAATAGTATTTGCTCTTAAGATCTGGCGGCATTACCTCTATGGTGTTTAGTGTCAAGTGTTTACTGATCATCGTAGTTTACAGCATGTGTTCACTCAAAAGGATCTAAATTTAAGACAGAAAGGGGTGGGGTGTTAGCTAACATTGAAGTGAGGGCCACATTCATTGGTGAGATGAAGGCCAAACAATTTGTAGATGAAAATTTGGAGAAGCTTAGAAAGAAGAGCGATTGGTAAGGCACAAGAGATCACTCTTGATGCGGATGGTGTGCTCAATTTTAAAGGGAGAATATGTGTCCCTAGAGTAGATGACTTTATTGAGAAATTGTTGGCAGAGTCTCATGGTTCACAATATTCTATCCATCTGGGTGTGACCAAGATGTACCGAGATTTGAAGCGAATTTATTGGTGGCCGGACATGAAGAAGGACATAGCGGAGTTTGTGGCGAAGTATCAAAATTATCAACAAGTGAAGTATGAACATCTAACGCTTGCAGGTTTGCTTCAAAGAATGCCTATTCCGGAATGGAAGTGAGAAAGAATAGCCATGGATTTTGTGGTTGGTCTTCCCAAGACTTTGGGAAAATTTGATTCTATTTGGGTAGTGGTTGATAGATTGACCAAGTCATCCCATTTTATTCCGGTAAGGACAGATTATAATGCTGAGCAATTGGCTAAGGTTTATGTGAAAGAGATAGTGAGGTTGCATGGGGTGCCCCTCTCTATCATCTCAGACCGTGGCACCCAATTCACATCCAAGTTTTGGAGGAAATTGCATGATGAATTGGGCACACAACTCACTTTTAGTACAACCTTCCATCCACAGACAGATGGGCAGTCATAGAGGACTATTCAAGTATTAAAAGACATGTTGAGGGCATGTATGTTTGATTTTGGAGGGCATTGGGATAAATTCATACCTTTGTGTGAGTTCTCCTATAATAATAGTTATCACTCTAGCATTTATATGGCACCATTAGAGGCACTCTATGGGAGGGGATGTAGATCACCCATAGGATGGTTTGAGGCTGGAGATGTGAAACCTTTGGGGGTAGATTTAGTGAAGGATGCTCAAGATAAGGTGAGGAGTATTCAAGCTAAACTTTTAGCAGCCCAGAGTAGACAAAATAAGTATGCGGATCATAAGGTAAGAGACATGGCATTTCAAACCGGTGAAAATGTTCTTCTTAAGGTATCACCTATGCAAGGGGTGATAAGATTTGGCAAGAAAGGTAAGCTAAGTTCTAGGTACATTAGTCCATTTGAGATTCTTGAATGTGTGGGACCGGTAGCGTATAGATTGGATTTACCTCCTAATTTATCGGGAGTTCATCCGATATTTCATGTGTCCATGTTGAAGAGATATCATGGTGACAGGGATTATATCATAAAGTGGGACTCAATTGTGTTAGACAAAGACCTCCAATATAAGGAGGAACCGGTTGCAATTCTTAATCGTGATGTGCGTAAGTTGAGGACCAAGGAGATTAAATCCGTGAAAGTTCAATGGAAGCATTGTCTAGTTAAGGAAGCTACTTGGGAAACCGAGAGAGACATGCGAGGCAAGTATCCCAATTGTTCGTCGATTCAGGTACTACTTCATTCCTTCCTTAGCCTATTTTCCTAAGTTTTGTCACTCAGGGACGAGTGATGGGTAAAGTGGTATCTATTGTAATGACATGTTCCCGTCGTTATAGAAATGCCAACGGGGGAAAATTTGGGGCCAATTTTTTTTTCCGTAGTATTTGGATTTTCCCAACCTAGTCCAGACTCGGACGAAATTGGAGTCTTTAAGGTGTAGGAAAATCTGGTAACAACCGGGTGAATTAATTTTGATTTTGATTACATGAGTAGTTAGATAACTCGTTAAAGAACCCGTATGACTTTATGGAATTGAATCCGAGCGAGTAAAACTCCCGAAATCGATCTTAGCGTAAAGGGTATTTTCTGAGCGTCGTGTGTTAGAGGTCTATTGTGAAATGGGGATTTTGGAATTATTAAAATAGCTCACTGGTTTCGTGCAAGCCGCTTTAGCGGGATTGATGTCGCTCTGGCGGGGTCGCTACAGCGGGGTGAGGGCCACTGTGGCGGGTTCGATGTGACTTAAAGTCGTAAATAAACCCTTAAATGACCTTATTTGGCACTTTTCGATTTTTAGAGCTAAGGAACGAACCCCCAGGAAACTCCTACTAGTTTTTCACCATTCTTGAGGCAAAAGGTAAGCTTTTCACTCCCCGAATCTATTTTTTTTATCGTAGAACGTAATAGAATAGGTGAATATTGATGGGGGAGAGTTTTGTTATAGATTCTATGGTGGAAAAAAAATCCTAATTTGGATAATTGGGATCATGGTTTGATCTAGGATTCATAGAATTGTTAGTAATTCGGGTAATTAGTGATTGTTTATTGATTCCCGTATAATATTGATTATTTGTAGACCAAGAACAAGCAAAACAAATCCGGAAAGGGAAGGATCAAGTTTCTTAGGGTTTCAAGCTTGTTTCGAGGTAGGTGATGGTTGTGATTCTATGATTGTGTGATGTATGTTTGTTCTTGCTTCATTATGATACATGTATGCATATGAATGTTGCATTATTGATCATACTTGTTGTAAATGCGATAGATGAATGATGGTTACCATGAAATCATGACTTAATTGTATGATCTTGAGGATGTACTTGTGATTGTGATTGTGGTGTGTTGAATGGATCGGTTGCCACGTTCCAGCATAACTAACTTGGACCGGTTTCCACGTTCCAGCATAACTATGGGATCGGTTGCCACATTCCGGCATAATTATTGGATCGGGTACCACGTTCCGGTATGCTAACTGTTTCGATTTGAGTTCCATGAGAGGACCAATGCTTTGATATAAATGTGTATCTTGAGAAATGTGAAGTTGTTCGTTGTTAGTAAATGTTGATAATATTGTATATGTTCGTTATATGCATGTGATTATATTATTGTGTGTATGTTACACTTAGTGGGATAGTCGCGTGATCCTGCCAGTACACTGTGGTTGTGTACTGATACTGCACTTGCTCTTATTTTTGTTGAGTACATGGTATCTTCAAGCGACTACTGACAGACCTCGTTTAGGAGATCGGTGATCGTCGTTCGAATTCAAGAGTGAGCCAACTCTTTTGGGTAGCCATGGGTTCTCTTTTGTCTATGTCCACCATTTCCGTACTTAGACTATGTTCTAGTTAGTTGATTAGTTCATTAGATTGGGGTTGCATCCCTTCTCGTTTAGACTTGTTGAACTTTAGATGTTTTGGTACATTGACTTTTAGGTTCTAGGTTATTTCTTCTGTATTGTTAGTTTATTATTGTTAGAACTTTGTTAGAGTTTATGGGAACTCTATTTATTTCCTTTGTATTTAACTTGCTTCGGTAACTTAAATGCCTTAGTTTTGGTTTAGTTGCTTGGTTTGGGTTTAGTAGTGGTTCTCCCACCAGAGAGATAGTGTGGGTGCCAATCATGACGGTCTGGGTCGTGACAATTAATTAGGTTATTGTAGCATTAATTGCAACATTAATGAGGTGAATGTTGACTATATACAAATATTAGTGATTACAGTTAATTAAGTTTTCACATAACTTTTCAAACATAGAACTCTTGACTATGTAATGAAAATGAACAATTGAAGAGAGTGATGCTTACTATATATGTAATGACCCGGTCGGTCATTGTTGTAAACACTACTAAAAAAATAGTGAATACCGACCTAAAAATTTCCGACCTCAAATGGATGTCGGTAATTTCCGACCTCCGGAGGTCGGTATTTACAAGTAGTCGGTTTTTATGCAAAATAAAGCGGGAAAATAAAATTCCGACATCTGGAGGTCGGAATTTTTCCCGGAAAAATTGAAAACCGACCTCTTGATGTCGGTATTAAACAAATAATTAAATAACAATATTTTATTTTTCTCAATTAAATAATACCGACTTCCGTATGTCGGTAAAAATACCGACCTCATGAAGTCGGTATTTAATACCGACATC